>CM075434.1:12073274-12154305 GCA_037832385.1 Rhizophora apiculata | reverse complement strand
TCACACACAATCTAAAAAGTTTTAGCAAAGTTAGGTAAAACAAGTAAGGGTGCATAACTAAATTTTTCCTTGATTAAATTAAAGGTTTTATCTTGATCACTACTCCACTTAAATCTCACATTTTTTTTAACTATCTCAATTAATGGTGTAGTAATGGTGCTGAAGGCCCTAACAAAGTATCTATAGAAATTAGCATGAATTGCCCTAAACTTTTCCTTACCAATCTCAATACGCTTAGCACTCATAACATAGCCAAGAAATAGGGATATGATCTGTGCAAAAGGAACAATTCTTAAGGTTAGCATACAATTTCTCAAAACATAAAACACTTAACATAAAACATACATGATCAAGATACTCATCAAAGTTTTGGCTATAAACCAAAAATATCATAAAAATACACAACCATAAAATTACTAATGAATGCATGTAAATCATGATTCATCAATCTCATAAAAGTGCTAAATGCATTAGTGAGACCAAATGGCATAACAAGCCAATCATATAAACCATACTTAATTTTGAAAGTTGTTTTCTACTTGTCTCCCTCTCTCATCCTATTTTGGTAATATCCACTTTTCAAATCAATTTTAGAAAAGACATATGAACCATGAAATTTATCTAGCATGTCATCCAATCTAGGTGTAAGTTAGTGATATGTTATAGTGATTTTGTTAATTGCTCAATAATTAATGCACATCCTCCAACTTTTATACTAAAACTATTAACTCTTGTCCCATCCAACAATTAATGCATAAGCAACAATTAACTGCTTGTCCCATTACTAAAACTATACATGGACTTATGCTTTTCCTCACTTATCTCTTTGCCATGAGCTCATTAAGTTGCCTTTAAAGCTCCTTTGTCTCCTTAAAATTACTTATATAGGTCAATCAATTTGGAATTATCACACCATGGATGAATTCAATATAACATTCTATTCCCCTTAAAGGTGGCAAGCCTCTTGGTTGTTTGGGAAAAATGTCATCAAATTCCTACAAAAGAGAAATGACAACACTAGGCAAATAAGGGCTAAGTTCATTAGTACTAAAATAAGCCTCTTTGTATAAAATTAAAATTATAAGCTATTTTGAATAGAAACCTCTCTCAATATCACTCTCATTTGCATACCAAATCTCCTTATTAGGCTAGGAAGTAGATTTACCTTTCTCCTTGTTAGGACTCACTTCCTCACTCTTGTAAGATTTGGCTTTAGGCTTGTAATTAGCCTTACCATCCATTTTTCTCCACTTTGCCTTCTAAGTTGAAGAGGAACCCAAATTCTATCTAAACCATGTAGAACCCTTTTGTTTGAGTTACCTCTCAACTTTCATCATAATGCACACCATGTCCTGCAACTCCACATAATGTTGCAATTCAACTGTGTTGGTGATGTCTTTATTCAACCCTTGCAAGAATTGAGCCATGGTTGCTTCACTATCCTCCTCCACATTAGCTTGGATCATGGCAATCTCCATCACCTTATGGTAGTCCTCCACACTTTTGGTACCTTGACTAAGTCCTTAAAGCCTTTGGAACAAATGCCTATAATAGTGATTAGGGAGGAACCTCCTCCTAAATAGGCATCTTATGATTTTTTCTCCTAGTCAAATCAAGTTGATCCCACCAAATAATAGCATAATTAGTAAACTTAACAGCATTGAGTTTTACCTTTTTCTTTTTAGAGTAGTTATGGTAGTCAAAGACCAACTTAACCATTGTCTCCCATTCTAAGTAGCTTTAAGATTGTTTTTCCTTTTGAGCAGAGAAATTTTCATTTCAATGCTTCCTAAATCATGGTCATAGGTGCCTTGTCTTGTAAAATCTCTTTAATGATTTCTATTATTAGCAATTCTAAACAAAGTTATTGGATCATCAAATTTGTCATCTTCTACATCATCTTCATGACCATAATCTCATTTTTTTAGCCTTCCTACATCAAGAACATCATGGCCCCCATGCCTCCTTTGCAATTTCACTATTGTATTGGCTTGCTTCTCCATCCTATCCCTCGTATCATCAAATTTGGTGTTCATGTCCTCAAATTATTGTTTCAAAGCCTTTGATCGTGAATGACACCACTTCCTTTCTCCTCAACTATACCTTCGTCTTTGGTAGATATAGTCATAATTTTATGCAAAATGGTTAGGATACCTCATAAAACACTCCCTCACGTGTTTCACTCAAAAATAGTGTCACACACCCTCACGTTTATAGTCTTTAAGGGATTTTCTCAATATGTGTTCACACTCTTGGCTTTTACCACTCAAATTTTCCCTTTTAGCTCTTTGAGAACTAAAAAAGCTAAATTAAGAGGATTAATCTTAAAGGAACCAAACTCACCAAATAAAATAAATGGAGCAAAATTAAGCTAAGGAAATGAAAAACGGAAAAGGAAAGGTAGAAGATAAAATAAGGAAAATGAAATAGATGACAAATTAAGAGTTGAGCTAGAAATTAGGTTATTATTATGGCTAAACTGACCAAAACATTTAGCTATTGCCACAATCACACAAAGTTGACTTTTTTTTTTTTGTTTTTCTGTTCTTTTTTTCTCTATTTTTTTTTTCTTGAAGTTAAAGACAGAGAAAGATAAATTAGAGTTTTCAAATTCAAAGGACAAGAGGTTATAAAATGTAGCTAAGAAGAAAGATGACAAAAAAAAGGAAATCAAAATTAGATAAGCAAACCTAATTTAGATCCAAACTATAATAACAACAGATGTGAACCCTAAAACATGTGACTTAAAGACTCAACACACATAAGGAATCAAATAAGAACTAAAGATAGCAAAATTAGGTTTCAATCATACAAAACATAGACCCAATGTTTAAGGAACACAAACCTAAGGTATAAAGAAGGATGTGGACTCCACACTCCAAAAAATAAGGGATTTGGGAGTAATAAGTTGGGTTGAACATCACAATAAGAGTTAGTTCTTGATAAGTTTTTTAATTCTTGAAAAAATTAAAGGAGAAAATTCTCACTTTTATTTTCACTAATGTTTTGTTTTTTGTTTTTTGTTTGTTTTCTTAACAATGAAATCAAGCTTATTTATAGGCTAAATTAACAACCTTAACCTTAGAGATAATGAAAAACTTTCTAAATAAGCTAACAACAAATATGCACCTATTTCTTTTAAAAGTTGTCCTATTTTATAATAAAGACTTATATAAGAGTGGAGTTTACTATAACCCTAGCTTATTAACTACTCCAATTAAATTAATAAGGCCTTAGGCCACATTAAGATGTGTTTTGCCACCTTTTAAGCTTGAATTAGCATTTTTGGCCAAATTTCTTCAATCAACCTACTAGGTACCTCTTTCATCCTTTTAGCCTTTGAACATGTCATTGCCCCTTCTTGAATGCTCAATAGATCCTTATAAGCCCTCCATATATTAGCTTCTCCATGGATCTCATTGCCTTGTTATCAAAAAATGAAAAGGTAGTCTCATTGTTTGAGAATTTAACCATTCAGTACCTTTAAGGAAATCTAATCAAGATTAATGACTCATTTATTTGATAGAATTCAATGGGTTTAAGGTACCATAGGTGTACAAAAGTGCTTGTTACAATGAATATAATGTTTTGTGTAGATACAAAAGTTAATTTTGCCATCATTTTGTGTAAATGAGTCCTTACAACAAAGGAAGGAGCCTTATTAGTAAGAAATGAAGTGACAAACTCATTATTAAGAAAGTGAAACACATAATGCGTATTAGAAAAGGTAATCTATACAATTCAAACCTTTTTTTTTTTGGTGGAATTCAATGGATTTACAGTACTAAAAATGTACAAACAAGACTATTGCAATGAATATAGTGTTTGCTATTGGCAAAAAAGCTAATTATGATGTCATTTTATGTGAATGAGTCCTTGTAACAAAAAGTAAAGCCTTGCTATGAAAAAAATGAATAGGCAATCTCAATGTTCAAAAATTAAACCATTCAAAACTTGTAAGGAAACCTAATCAAGATTTATGACTCATTTACTTAATGGAATTCAATGGGTTTGGAGTACCAAAGATGCACAAACATGCTTCTTACAATGAATATAATGTTTTGTGGATACAAAATGCTGTGAACCCCAAAAGATGTGGCTTAGGAACCCAACATGCATGTGGAGTTAAACAAGAAACCAAGAAAGCTAAATTAGATTTCAATCATGCAATTCATAGGCCCAATGTTCAAGGAACAAGAATCTAAGGTATAAAGAAAGATATGGAGGCTACACTTAGCAAAGAAGAGATTTGGGAGTGATAAGTTAGGTAGAATGCCTCAAGAAGATTTAGTTTGTGATAAATTTTTTAGTTCTTATAAGAACCAAAGGAGAAAATTCTCACTTTTAATTTTACTAATGTTTTGCTCATTTTAACAATGCAATCTAACCTATTTATAGGCTGAATCAACAACGCCAAAAACCCTAAAAATAAAGGCAATGATGAACTCTTAAAATGTAAGAATCTACCTATTTTATTATAGACTCATATAAAAATAAAGGCAATGATAAACTCTTAAAATGTAAGAATCTACTTATTTTATTATAGACTCATATTTTATAACAAACTTCTATTAAGGAGCTAATTTTATTATAACCTTAGCCCATTAAGTGCTCCAATTAAATTAAAAAAGCCTTGGCCCACATTAAGATATGCTTTGCTGCCTTTCAAGCATGAATTATCTTTTTTAGCCAAAATTTCTTCAATCTATCTACTAATTACCTCTTTTATCTTTTTATCTTTTGAATATGTCGTTGATCCTTCTTAAATGCTCAATGGAACCTCAAAAACCCTCTATGCATTGAGTCTTCCATGGATCTCATCACAAAAATTAATTTTACCATAATTTTGTGTAAATGAGTCCTTGTAACGAAGGAAGGAGCCTTGTTAGCAAGAAATGAGGAGACAATCTAATTATTCAACAATTCAAACACTCAATATGTACGAGGAAAGGTAATATAGACCATTCACACCTTTTTTGATGGAATTTAATGGATTACCAAAAATGTACAAATGAGCTTATTACAATGAATATATATTTGATATTGACACAAAAGTTAATTACGAGATCATTTTGTGTGAATGAGCCCATGTAATGAAGGGAGGAGCCCTGTTAGCTAAAAATGAAGAGATAATCTCATTATTCATGAATTAAAACACTCATTACTATATAAAAAGCTAATCTAGAACAATCACACCCCTTTTCATTAAAATTCCATGGATTTAGAGTACCAAAGATGTAGAAATGAGCTTCTTGCAATTAATACAACGTTTGCTATTGACATAAAAGTTTAATTGAAAATAATTTTGTGTGAATGAGTCTTTGTAACAAAAATAGAAGCCTTATTATTGAAAAATGAAGAGGTAGTCTCATTGTTGTAGATTTAAACCATTCAATACTTGTAAGGAAAGTTAATCAAGATCAATGACTCAATTGATGGAATTCAATGGATTTGGAGTACCAAAAGTGTAAAATCATGTTCATTCCAATGAATATAATTTTTATGTAAACACAAAAGTTAATTTTAGCCTAATTTTGTGTAAATGAGTCCTTATGACAAAGTAAGGAGCCTTATTAGCTAGAAATGAAGGGAAGGCCTCATTATTCAGGAATCAATAGGTACAAAAAAAGCTAATCAAGATTAATCAAAGCTTTGTTTGAAGGAATCCAATGGATTTAGAGTACCAAATATGTATAAACAAGCTTGTTGCAAAGAATATAATGTTTATTGTTAATACAAATGTTAATTACAAGATCATTTTGTGTGAATGAATCCTTGTAATAAAAGAGAAGTCATGTTATCAAAACTAAAGAGATGGTCTCATTGTTTGAGAAATTAAACCATTAAATACCTATAAGAAAAGGTAATCATGAGCAATGACTCATTGACTTGATGGAATTCAATGGGTTTGAAGTGTTGGCCAAAGGTGTGCAAATGTGCTTGCTCCAATGAATATGATGTTTTATGTAGACACAATAAGTCAATTTCACCATCCTTCTATGTAAATGAGTCTTTGAAATGAAGGAAGCAACATTCTTAGCTAGAAATGAAGAGCTAGTCTCATGATTCAAGAATTGAAACACACAATATGTATAAGAAAAACTAATGTAGACCAATCTCACCTTTTTTAGATGGAATTCCATTGAGATAATGAGTTATTCATCTTCATTAGCTTTCCTTATAGGTATTGAATGATTTAATTCTTGAATAATGAAATTTCCTCTTCACTTTCTGATAACAAGACTTCTTGTTTTGTTGCAAGGACTCATTCACACAAAATGATCTCAAAATTAACTCTAAATCCATTGAATTTCATCCAAGAAAAGGGGGATTAGTCTATATTACCTTTACTTATATGTATTAAGTGTTTCAACTCTTGAATAATGATAATGTCTCTTCATTTCTATCTAATAAGGTTCCTTCCATGGTTGAAAAGACTCATTTACACAAAATGATAGTGAAATTAACATTTACATCTACATAAAGGAGTATATTCAATGGAACAAACATGTTTGCACATCTTTGGTACTCTAAATCTATTGAATTCCATCAAGTAAATGAGGCATTAATCCTTATTAGCTTTCTTTATAGATATTATTTAATTCTTGAACAGTGAGACCATCTCTTCAGTTTTGATAACAAGACTTCTAATTTTGTTACAAGGACTCATTCACATAAAATGAACTTGTACTTAAGATTTATATCAACATCAAACATTATATTCATTGCAACAAACTCATTTTTACATTTTTGATTTTCTAAATCCATTGAATTCCATCAAAAAAGGTGTGATAGGTCTAGATTACTTTTTCTTATACATATTAAGTGTTTCAATACCTAAATAAGGAGATCATCTCTTCATTTCTAACTAATAAGGCTCCTTCCTTCATTATAGGGACTCATTCACACAAAATGATGTGAAACTAACTTTTGTGTCTACACAAAGCATTCTATTCATTGGAACAAGCACTTTTGTACACCTTTGGTACTATATATCCATTAAATTCCATCAAGGAAATGAGTTATTGATCTTTATTAGCTTTCCTTATATTAAATGGTTTGATTCCCAAACAATAAGACTATCTCTTCATTTTTTGATAATAAGACTTCTCTTTTCATTACATGGACACATTTGAACAAAATGATGCTAAAACATTATATTCATTGGAACAAGCATGTTTGTACACCTTTAGTACTTTAAATCCATTGAATTCCATCAATCAAATTAGTCATTAATCTTGATTAGCTTTCTTTATAGGTATTAAACAATTTGATTGCCAAATAATGAGACTATCTCTTTGTTTTTTTGATAACTAGTCTTCTCTTTCCATTGTGAGGACTCATTCATACATAATGATCTCACAATTAACATTTGTATCAATATCAAACATTATATTCATTGCAACAAGGTCGTTTGTATTTCTTTGGTACTCTAAATCCATTGAATTTCATCAAAAAATGGTATGACTAGTCTAGATTACCTTTTATTATATGTTTTGATTATTTTAATTCCTAAATAATGAGACCATCTAATGTAAACCCCAAAAAACATGGCTTTGGGACACAATGTATACAAGGAATTCAAATAAGAACCTAAGAAAGCAAAATTAGATTTCAAATATACAAGACCTAGACCTAATGTTTGAGGAACACAAACCTAAGGTGTAAAGAAGCATATGGACACCATACTCTAGAAAAGAAGGGATTTTGTAGTAATAAGTCAAGTTAAACATCACTTGAAGAGTTAGTTCTTAAAAGAATTGAAGGAGAGAATTCTCATTTTTAGTTTCACAAATGTTCTGCTAAATTTTAATAATGAAATCAAGCCATTTATAAGCTAAATTAACAACCCTAACCCTATAGATAATGACAAACTTCTTTAATAAGCTAACAACAAATCTACTCCTAATTGTTTATGTAGTTGTTGTAAATTAACAATCCTAACCATAAAGATAATTATAAACTTCCTAAATAAGCTAACAACAAATTTACTCCTATTTTTATTTTTGGCGTTGTTGTAAAAATCCTTACAATCACTTGACATAGGCCCATTTAGTATAGGCCTTGGCCTACATTGAGATATGTTTTACTATCATTCAAACACTTGAATTAGCTTCTTTTGCCCAAATTTCTTCAATCAACCCATTAAGCTCTTTCATCCTTTTAGCTTTTGAACATGTTATTGGTTGTTCTTGAATCTCAATGGATCTTTAAAAGCCCTTTATGCATTAAATCCTCTATGGATCTCATCATTTTGTCTCTCTTTAAAAGGATTCAACCTCAAGTCATCACTTATATAAAAAGAAAATATATGTTGGGAATAAACTTGCACACAATCCATCATGTATTTCATTCCACTCTCTTATAGTATGACACTCACTCTTATGTTTGCACACTATATAAATTTAGCTTAACTTTCTCACTCCTTTACTAAACTAAACAAGCTTAATCAAAGTTACTTTATAACCAACTACTTCCAATAAATTAGAATCAAAGAAATTTAGGAATGTGCAATGAATTTATGGTTATGGATTAGAAGAACTCAACAAGATTAAATTGAAAAATACAAAAAAAAAAATAATTAATTGGATTCTAATCTTTGTAGGAACTGGAACGAAATAAGGAAATAAAGCCTTTATCTCCCTTTCACCTAATTAAATTGGATTTACTTTTGAAATAGGAAGGAATCAAATAGAATACCTTTCTTTTCTCTTTTTTTTTTTTCTTATTTTTCTTTTCTTCTTTATTAAAGTAGATTTTCTTCTTTTTTTTTTTTTTTGCAAAATTTTAAGTACAAGTGAAGTTCCCAACTTCTCCCTAGGATCTACTAGTTCCTGATACTGAGAGGGGGGGTGAATCAGTATCACCACAATTCGCAATTCGCAGGTAAGTGAACAACTTCAACCTCTTCTTAAAAGCAAACTCTTTCTCAGACTCGACTAAGGTAGATCTATTGCTACCTACTAATCACAATAGTCCCTAAAGTCACCTTTCAGACACCTTGCCTAGCAGACAATACGGATGTTCTTATTTAGGTCTTCGTTAGGTTATGAGTTGGCTGATACTTCAGCTGCATTCACAAGTCAATTCAAAACACAGAATGTAAAGCAAATTAAGGACACACGAGATTTACGTGGTTCCGTCAACGTGACGTACATCCACGGTGGTAGGGACTCTCCTTTACCGAGACTATCCACTATACTTGAGAATTCAGGTTACAATGGATGTCTTTGATTCTCTGCTCCTTTCACTATTGCAATTACTAAGCAAGTACAATACAAAGAGTGTCACTTACTGTGTCTACCCTTCTTCTAACTTGTCTTACCTCTGTTGAATTGAAAGGCTGCTCCACTACTGCTTAAAAGTTCACCACAACGCTTTTTAACCTCTCTTGAAGAAGTCTGAAAATACGTTGAGTTCAATGCTTCGCCGAATTCCTTCTCTACGTTGTATCACACAACTCCTGCTTTTACCATCTCATGGTCTCACCCGTCTCCTTGCCCCACAATCTCACTGTCTCACGGCTCGCCTGTCCGTTTCTCTCTCTCTTGCTGTCTAGTCAGATTTCTCTCTCTTCTCGACGGATTTCTCTCTCTTCTCGCCGGATTTCTCTCTCTTCCTGCCGGATTTGTCTCACCGTCTGCCAGATTTGTCACCGTCGACTGGATCCCAGTTCTGCCGGATCTCTCACCGTCGACTGGATCTCCTTCTGCCGGATCTCTCACCGTCCCAGCCGGCTCTCTCTCACGCCGTCGCCGGATCTCTTCTGTCCCAGCCGGATCTCCTTCTGCTGTCGCCGGATCTCCTCTGTCCCTGCCGGATCTCCTTCTGCTGTCGCCGGATCTCCTCTGTTCCGGTTGTCTCCTCTTTCTCTCTCGACGGTTGTTCTTTGTTGCCGTCGGTATCTCTCTCTTCTATGGCCGTCTGATTTCTTCTTCCACCGGTCTGCTTTTCTTCGTCCTGCTGTCCAGCCCCGTCTAGCTGTAATCGGTTTTCTCTCCCGTCGGGTTTCTCTTCTTTTTCTGTCAAGCTTACTGTTCACGACGGCTACTGTTCACGATGGCTACTGTTCACTCGATTCGTCTGTCGGCTGCACTGTTTACTCTTTTCATCCTTGCCGATGGTGTTCTTGCATGTAGGGTTTGGTATTCTCTTTGATTAGTCGGTTGTTTAGGTTTTGCTGAATGCTCAACATTGCCGACTCCCCCTGTTCTTTGTCTTCCAAGACCATTATATACTCTACTCCATGAAACCCTAATAGGGTTTACGCGGCAATTTTACGTTCTTGCCCTTCCGTATGGTTTTACCTTTTTGCCCTTCCATGTGGGTTTACTTTCTTGCACACGTAAACCTAGTTGACAACAATTACAACCTATACAAGGCTGTGGGAACAACAATCTCCCCCTTTGTAATTGTTGGCAACACTTATAATAAAAGCCACTATGCAGCAGTTTCAACTTCCCCTAAATATGCACTCTCCTTTCTTAACAGCTCCCCCTGCACTGTTGCTTCTCTCCCCCTTTGCCAACCAATTACATATTTGAAAAACTCGCAAAGTGAAGATGGAGGATTTACTTGAACTTCAGGCTTGAGGAGGCATTTGCACAGATAGACTCCATCTGTGCTTTTCAAACAACTCTGTGGACAGAGGTTTAGTTAGAATATCTGAAATTTGATCTCTAGTGCCAACATACTCCAATTGAATTGTACCCTGTTCCACTTGATCTTTGATGAAGTGATATCGGATGTCAATATGCTTGCTTCTCGAATGTTGAACCGGATTCTTGCTGAGATCAATAGCACTTTGATTATCACAAAGTATACTCACTAGTAATTTCATTTCAACACCCAAGTCTGCCAATTGTCTTAGCATCCATATCACCTGTGTACATGCTGCACAAGCAGCCATATACTCAGCCTCAGCTGTGCTTAAAGCAACACTGTTTTGCTTTCTACTTAACCATGCAACACACTTTGAACCCAAGTAGAAGCTGCAGCCGCTGGTTGATTTTCTATCATCTATACTTCCTGCCCAGTCTGCATCAATGTATGCTTGTAGTTTAACAGGATCCATGGTTGGATACCACAAGCCCATTTCCAATGTTCCTTTGAGGTACCTTAGGATTCTTTTCACTGCCAACACATGAGACTCTTTAGGATCAGCTCGGAATCTGCTGGCAGTACACACAGCTTGCATAAGATCAGGCCTTGATGCTGTAAGGTACAGAAGGCTCCCTATCATCTTCCTGTATTCTGTAGGGCTTGTACTCCTTCCTTCCTGATCTTTTGTTAACTTGCAGCCCACTGTCATAGGGGTACTGACAGATCTGCTATCTTCCATGCCAAACCTTTTCAGCATCTCTTTGGCATATTTCGTCTGAGAAATAAAGATACCTTCTTCACACTGCTTTATCTGTAATCCAAGAAAGTACGTCATTTCTCCAATCAATGACATCTCAAATTCCTCACTCATCTTCTGTGCAAAATCTTGGCATAGTTCAGAGTGATCCCCGCCGAAGATGATGTCATCTACATATACTATGGTTATCAGCTGGCCTTTCTCTGAATTGAACACATATAGGTTATTATCAACCGTTCCTCTTCTGAAATTCAACCTTCTCAAGTATGCATCCAGCCTGCTGTACCATGCTCTTGGAGCTTGCTTAAGACCATACAAGGCTTTCTTCAACTTGCACACTTGTGTCTTATCCTCACTGATTTGTACTCCATCGGGTTGTTCAATATACACTTCTTCTTTCAGGAGCCCATTTAGAAAGGCAGATTTCACATCCATCTGATAGACTTTATACCTCTTGTGTGCTGCTAAAGCTAAGAACATTCTGATAGTTTCTAACCTTGCTACTGGTGCAAAAGTTTCATCAACATCTACCCCTTCTATCTGAGTGTAGCCTTTGCAAACCAGCCTGGCCTTGTTCCTCACTACCTTGCCATCTTCATTGTGTTTATTCCTAAACACCCACTTTGTTCCTATGACATTCTTATTAGTGGGTCTTGGAACCAGCTCCCATGTATCATTCTTTTCAATTTGATCCAGCTCCTCATTGATAGCTTTGACCCAGGCTTGGTCTTGAATAGCCTCTTCAACAGATTTAGGTTCAACTTGTGAGAGTAGAGCAGTAGCTCCCACCATTCTTCTTCTTGTTGTAACTCCTGCTATGATCTGATCTCCTCGATGAGCCCTGGTCCATGTTTTCTTTGTCCTTCTTCCTTGCACCATCTTAGTTGTAAGAGGATCTCTTTCTTCCTGTTCAGACTCACTTTTCTCCGAGTCTAAACTTACTTCTTGTTCCTTTTCTTCAGGTTGGTCTGATTCTTCATCTACATTGAAGTCATCTTCTTCATTGTCCTCAGCTTCTCCATTCTGCATTGTTTTCCAGTTCTCATCTATTCTCACATCACTGGTAGTGATTATTTTTCCCAGCTTATGTAGGAAAACCCTGTAACCTTTTGTCTTTGCTGAGTATCCCACAAAGATGCCTTCATCAGATCTAGCGTTGAATTTTCCCAAGTTTTGCTCCTTGTTCTTCACAAAACATGGGCTACCAAAGACTCTGAGATACTTGGCTGTTGTCTTCTTCCCACTCCATAGCTCATATGGAGTCTTATCAGTATTGGGCTTTAGTAGAACTCTGTTCAGTAGGTGCACTGCTGTAAATGTTGCTTCTGTCCAAAATCTTGTGTGAACCTTGGATTCTAGCAGTAGAGTTCTTGCCATTTCAACCACAGCTCTATTCTTCCTCTCTACCACCCCGTTCTGTTGAGGTGTTCTTGCTGCTGCCATCTGATGGTGAATTCCATGCTTCTCAAGATAATCTTCAAAAGCTCCATTTGTGAATTCAGTGCCTTGATCTGACCTCAATACTTTGATCTTCTTTCCACTCTCATTTTCAGCCAATCTTCTGTATCTCTTGAAGCATTTCAGAACTTCTGACTTGTGTTTGAGGTGTATGATGCAGGTCCTTCTGGAATAATTATCGACAAACAAGACGAAGTACCTTTCACTATTCAACCCTTTTGTTCTCATCGGCCCACACAAATCAGTATGCACAATGTCAAGCACTGCTTCAGAACTGAACTCTTTGGTCTTATACTGCTTTCTAACATGTTGTCCTTTAGAGCATGCTGAGCAAACATACTCTCTCTCTCTCCTGAGGTCGGGAATATCTCTGATTGCATGAGTAGTGGTCAGCTTCCTCATGTTCTTTTGTGATAAGTGTCCCAGCCTCCTATGCCAAAGTTGATTTTCTTCTTCTTTGGTGAGTAGACAGCTGCTTGTCTTGTCCTCGTCAATCAGATATAAATTTCCAACTGTTCTCTTCCCAGCTGTAATAGTATTGCCTTCTTTACTCTTTACCTGACAATCTGTTTTTGTGAATATTACCTTATGATCTTTGTTGTATAACTGACTGACAGATGCTAAATTGTATTTGAGTCCTTCAACGTGCAGAACATCTTTCAGCTTTCCTCTTCCAATTTTTACTGACCCCTGACCATTGATGTTGAGTGAATCATCATTGCCAAACTTGACTCTGCCTTCTCTTGATTTGCTCAGCTTTGATAATTTACTCTTATCTCCCGTCATGTGCGAAGTGCATCCACTATCAAGGATCCACTGCTTATCCTTGCAGTCAGCTTTGAGTGCAATTTCAGCTATATTAGCCACCTCCCTTTTAGCTTTATATTCCTTCTTTTGAACTGGTTGGAAGATAGCTTTCTCCTTTTTCTCACCTTTGACTGCATTGCTTGTTTTCACTGTGCCATTAAGTGCCTTCTCTTGCTCAGGGAGAAGTGTCATGCATCTCTTGGCATTATGGCCATCCTGCCCGCACCTTTCACACTGTTCCAAGTCTGCCAATATAGCAAACTTGTTCTTTGAAACCACTGGTTTGGGCTTCCACCAACAATCCTTGTCAGCGTGTCCTTGCCTTTTACAGTATGTGCAAGAACTCACGACAGGTGTTCTCTTCTGAATTCTGTATTGTCTCCCCCTGTATGCAGCATCGTATCTTCTCAAGTTGGAGACATATACTGGCCTTCTCCACCAACAGTTACTCGCCTTATGACCCCAAACTCCACAATAAAGGCAATAACCTTGAAACTGTCTCTTCTTGGGTCTGATCACAGCTTGTCTTCTTCTGTTCATCACTTGCTGTGTAGGCAAAGTAGCTGGCTTCTTTACTTGTGTGACTTTCATTTCAGTCACCTTCTTCTGTTCAACTGTAGCCCTCTGCTGGCTGACTTTCTTTTCTTCCTTCTTGTTTGCCACCCTAGGTTGCTTCTTCAGATCTTCTTTAGTCTCAGCTATCTTCTTCTGAGTCACAACCTTCTCTTTTAACTTCTGCGGCACATTCTCATTTTCTTTAACCAATGCAGTCTCAGATTGCTGCACTTTCTCTACATTTTTCTCTCCTTTTCCAGAACTTGTTTCTCCTATCATTTTAAGCTTCTGCAAGTTCTCTTTGCTGCTTTTGAGTTGTTGCTGAAGTCTCAGCAACTCTTTCTCCATTTCTTCAATTTTTGAGGCCCTTGAGCTAAGCTCTACTGTAAGGTCTTCACATATTTTGATCTGTTCCTCAAATCTTCTCTTCAAATCAATATGCTCAGCCCTTATTTCACCGTTTTGACTTTCAGCTTCCTCAGACTTTGCTTCAACTTGTTTTATATGGGCCTCCAACCTTCTTATGGTTCTGCCCCTTCTGATTATCTCCTTTGAAGCTGCTCCCAGCTCAGCTTCAAGATCTGGCTCTTCTTCATCAACTTCCTCTTCCTCTTCAGAGGTTGAGCTACCACTTTGTGCTGATGCCATAAAGACATACTCATCTGATGAGTCTTCATCTTCCTCCTCATCAGCTTCTTTTGTCTGACTCACATAACTCTTGAATGAGCCTCTCGTCTTCCTCTGTGGGTTGACAATCTTCTTATTGGACTTCTTTGATTTGAATGATGATCTTCTCCATCTTGAATTCTGCTCATCGTCACCATCCTCATCTTCATCATCAAGTTTCACTTTGCACCGAGAAGCAAAGTGTCCAGTTTTCCCACATTGATAACATCTCAAGGACAACTGTCCTTTTCCCTTCTTAGACCCCCTTTTGAGTTTCCTTGTGAAGTAAGCCAATACTTCACCTTCACTTTCTCCCTCATCATCATCATTATCCTCACTGGATGATTCTTCTTTTTCTTTTATCTTCAAGTGTTTCATAGCTTTGAAAGCTGCCTCCTTTGATATACTTGACATTGAGGAGCTCTCAGTCGACTTTATTCTCATCTCATATGCAATGAGATTGCACTAAAGATCATGCAGAGACATAGAGTTGAGATCTCTACTCTCCTCTATGGCTGCCACCTTTGAAGCAAACCTCTCAGGCAAAATTCTCAGAATTTTCTTCACAATCGATGAGTCCTTCTTGTTCTTTCCATGACTTCTCAAGTCATTTACAGCGTCAATAACCCTGGTGAAGAACTCTTGAACTATCTCATTTTTCTGCATTCTGAGAGATTCATATCTCTCCTTGAACACTTGAAGCTTAGCCTCCTTCATTCTGCCATCACCTTCATAGACTTTCTGCAATCTGTCCCATATCTCCTTGGCAGATTTGCAGTCCATAACTTTAGCATACTCAGCATCTGTTAATGCTGAAATGATGACATTTGAGGCCTTCCCATTTATCTCGAATTGCTTTAACTCCTCTAGGGTTAGGTCTTTACCTTCTTCCGGAGCCACAAAACCCTCCTATACGCATTTCACCACGTTCATGCCCATGGTTGCAAATACCACTTGCATTCTTGCTCTCCACATATGATAGTTGGTTCCGTTGAAGATTGGAACCTTCTTACTGTAAGTAGTGCTAGTGCTGGTACCGGCTTCCATTTCTCAGTATGCTGAACAAGTCAAACTTTTAGATCCCTTCAAAGTAGTACACCAAGCTGTTAAGCTTCAAACTAGTGAACCTATGCTCTGATACCAATTGAAGTTCCCGACTTCTCCCTAGGATCTACTAGTTCCTGATACTGAGAGGGGGGGTGAATCAGTATCACCACAATTCGTAATTCGCAGGTAAGTGAACAACTTCAACCTCTTCTTAAAAGCAAACTCTTTCTCAGACTCGACTAAGGTAGATCTATTGCTACCTACTAATCACAATAGTCCCCAAAGTCACCTTTCAGACACCTTGCCTAGCAGACAATACGGATGTTCTTATTTAGGTCTTCATTAGGTTATGAGTTGGCTGATACTTCAGCTGCATTCACAAGTCAATTCAAAACACAGAATGTAAAGCAAATTAAGGACACACGAGATTTACGTGGTTCCGTCAACGTGACGTACATCCACGGTGGTAGGGACTCTCCCTTACCGAGACTATCCACTATACTTGAGAATTCAGGTTACAATGGATGTCTTTGATTCTCTGCTCCTTTCACTATTGCAATTACTAAGCAAGTACAATACAAAGAGTGTCACTTACTGTGTCTACCCTTCTTCTAACTTGTCTTGCCTCTGTTGAATTGAAAGGCTGCTCCACTGCTGCTTAAAAGTTCACCACAACGCTTTTTAACCTCTCTTGAAGAAGTCTGGAAATACGTTGAGTTCAATGCTTCGCTGAATTCCTTCTCTACGTTGTATCACACAACTCCTGCTTTTACCATCTCACGGTCTCACCCGTCTCCTTGCCCCACAATCTCACTGTCTCACGGCTCGCCTGTCCGTTTCTCTCTCTCTTGCTGTCTAGTCGGATTTCTCTCTCTTCTCGACGGATTTCTCTCTCTTCTCGCCGGATTTCTCTCTCTTCCTGCCGGATTTGTCTCACCGTCTGCCGGATTTGTCACCGTCGACCGGATCCCAGTTCTGCCGGATCTCTCACCATCGACTGGATCTCCTTCTGCCGGATCTCTCACCGTCCCAGCCGGCTCTCTCTCACGCCGTCGCCGGATCTCCTCTGTCCCAGCCAGATCTCCTTCTGCTGTCGCCGGATCTCCTCTGTCCCTGCCGGATCTCCTTCTGCTGTCGCCGGATCTCCTCTGTTCCGGTTGTCTCCTCTTTCTCTCTCGACGGTTGTTCTTTGTTGCCGTCGGTATCTCTCTCTTCTATGGCCGTCTGATTTCTTCTTCCGCCGGTCTGCTTTTCTTCGTCCTGCTGTCCAGCCCCGTCTAGCCGTAATCGGTTTTCTCTCCCGTCGGGTTTCTCTTCTTTTTCTGTCAAGCTTACTGTTCACGACGGCTACTGTTCACTCGATTCGTCCGTCGGCTGCACTGTTTACTCTTTTCATCCTTGCCGGTGGTGTTCTTGCGTGTAGGGTTTGGTATTCTCTTTGATTAGTCGGTTGTTTAGGTTTTGCTGAATGCTCAACATTGCCGACTCCCCCTGTTCTTTGTCTTCCAAGACCATTATATACTCTACTCCATGAAACCCTAATAGGGTTTACGCGGCGATTTTACGTTCTTGCCCTTCCGTATAGTTTTACCTTTTTGCCCTTCCATGTGGGTTTACTTTCTTGCACACGTAAACCTAGTTGACAACAATTACAACCTATACAAAGCTGTGGGAACAACAACAAGAAATGATAAACTAGGGTTTGTGGATTCAAAGAACAAGATGTTGTAGAATGTGGCTAAGAAGATGAACAAAAAAAAATGAACCTCAAAAATAGATAAGGAAACATGATTCAAAGCCAAGTTCTAATACGAACTGATGTGAACCCCAAAAGATATAGCTTAGTGACCCAACACGAACAAGGAATTTAAACAAGTACCCAAGAAAGCAAAATCATATTTCAATCATGCAAGACCTAAACCGAAGGTTTGAGAAAATGAACTTAAGGAATAAAGAAAGATATGAACACCACACTCCAAAAAAGAAGGGATTTAAGAGTGATAAGTTAGGTTAAATGGCATAAGAAGAGCTAATTCTTAACAAGTTCTTAGTTCTTAAAAGAACTAAAGGAGAAAATTCTCACTTTTAGCATCCCTAATGTTCAGCTTATTTTTAACAATGAAATCAAGCCTATTTATATGTTAAATTTACAACTCTTACCCAAGAGAAAATGACAAACATCCTAAATAAGCTAATAACAATTCTACTCCTATTTGTTTTTAGAGTTGTTGTAAAATCTTTACAATCACTTGACACTAACTTATTCAACATACGTATACAATAAATAAAGCCTTGGCCTGCATTAAGATATGTTTTGTAGCCCCTCAAGTTAAAATAGTTTCTTTGGCCCAAATTTCTTTACTCAGCCCATTAAGTGCCTTTTTCATCCTTTTAGCTCTTGAACATATTATTACCCCTTCTTGAAACCTCAATGGATCCTTTTAAGCCCTTCATGCATTTGATCCTCTATATATCTCATCATCACCTTTTCATTTCTAACTAATAAGGCTCCTTCCTATGTTGCAAGGACTCATTTACAAAAAATGACTGTGAAATTAACTTCTATGTCTACACAAAACATTATATTCTTTGGAACAAGTACATTTGTACACCTTTGGTACTTTGAATGCATTGGATTCCATGAAGCAAATGAGTTAATGAACTTGATTAGCTTTCCTTATAGGTATTGAATGGTTTAATTCTTGAACAAAGAGATTATCGCAACATTTTTTGAATAAATAGAATTCTCTTTTCATTACAATGACTCATTCAAACCAAATGATCTCATAATTAACTATTGTGACAATAATAAACAATGTATTCATTGCAAGAAGCTCGTGTTTACATCTTTGGTACTTTAAACCTGTTGAATTCCATTTAGTAAATAAGTCATTGATCTTTGTTAGCTTTCTTTACAAGTATTGAATGGTTAAATTATCAAACAAATAGATGGTTACTTTATTTTTTGATACTAAGGCTTCTCTTTTCATTGCAAGGACTCATTCACACAAAATAATCGCATAATTAACTTTTGTGTCAATAGTAAACATTATATTACCTATAATAAGCTCATTTGTATTTCTTTGGTCTCTAAATCCAATGAATTCCATAAAAAAAGGTGTGATTGGTCAAGATTACCTTTGTTTATACATATTGAGTGTTTGAATACCTAAATAAGACCTTCTCTTCATTTCTTGCTAACAAGGCTCCTTCCTTCATTACAAGGACTCATTTACACAAAATGATGATGAAATTAACTTTTATGTCCACATAAAACATTATATTTATTGGAAAGAGCATGTTTGCACACCTTTGGTACTCTAAACCCATTGAATTCCATCAAGTAAATAAGTCATTGATCTCGATTTGTTTTCCTTCTAGGGAATGGTTTAATTCTTAAATAATGAGACCACCTCTTCATTTTTTGAAAATAGGGCTTCTCTTTTTGTTGCAAGGCCTCATTTTCACAAAATGATCTTGCAATTCACTTTTTATGTCAACATCAAACATCATATCCATTGCACCAAGCTTGTTTGTCCATATTTGGTACTCTAAATCCTTGAATTCTATCAAAAAAGAAAATGGTGTGATTGGTTAAGATTATCTTTTCTTATACATATTGAGTGTTTCAATTGTTGAATATTGAAATTGTCTCTTTCTTTCTGATTAATAAGGCTCCTTCCTTGGTTGCAAGGGCTCATTTACACAAAATAATGGTGAAATTAACTTTTGTATCTACACAAAACATTATATTCATTGAAATAAGCATGTTTGTACACTTGTGCTACTCTGAACCTATTGAATTCCAACAGGTAAACAAATCATTGATCTTAATTAGCTTTGCTTACATGTATTGAATAGTTTAATTCCTAAACAAGGAGATTGCCTCTTCATTTTTTGACAACAAGGCTTATCTTTTCATTGCAAGGACTCATTCCCGCAAAATGATCTTGTAATTAACTTTTGCGTTCACTTTAAGCGTTATATTAATCAAAACAAGCTCATTTGTCCATTTTTGGCACTCTATATCCATTAAATTCCATAAAAAAAAGAATATGACTAGTCTAGATTACCTTTCTTAATGTATTGAATGTTTTAGTTCTTGAATAATGACACCATAATGTGAATCCCAAAAGATGTGGTTTAGGGATCCAACAAACACATGGAATTGAGCAAGAACCTAAGAAAGCTAAATTAGGTTTCAATTATGCAAGTCCTAGATCCAATATTCAAGGAACACAAACCTAAGCTATAAAGAAGAATATGGATGGCAACGTTTAGCAAAGAATGGATTTGAGAGTGATAAGTTAGGTTGAATGTCACAAGAAAAGTTAGTTCTTGATAAGTTCTTTAGTTCTTTAAAGAACTGAATAAGAAAATCTCACTTTTATTTTCACTAATGTTCTACCTTTTTTAACAATGAAATCAAGCATATTTATAGGCTAAAGTAACAATCCTAAAAGTCCTAAAAATAAAGACAATGACAAACTCCTAAAATATAAGAACACTTTTATTTTATTATAAACTTTTATCTTATAACAAACTCTTATTTAGCTTTCATAAACTTCTATGCATTGGAGTTAGCATGTCTTTTAACTTTGGTACTCTAAATCCATTAAATTCCAACAAGCAAATGAGTCATTGATTCTAATTAGCTTTCATATTATGTATTGAATGGCTTGATTCTCAAACAATGAGATTGTCTCTTCATTTTTTGATAACATGACTTCTCTTTCATTTCAAAGACTCATTTGCACAAAATGATCTTGTAATTAGCTTTTATTTTGACAACAAACATCATATTCTTTTCAACAAGCTTATTTTTACAAATTTCATACTTTAAATCCATTGAATTCCATCAAAAATAGATTTAATTGGTCTAGGTTACCTTTCCTTATATGTATTAATTATTTCAATTCCTAAATAATGAGATTGTCTCTTCATCTCTAGCCAATAATGCTCCTTCCTTTGTTGCAAGGACTCATTTACACAAAATGATGGTGAAATTAACTTTTGCATCAAGATAAAATGTTATATTCATTGGAACAAGTACGTTTCCATACCTTTGGTACTCTGAACCTATTGAATTTAATTAGGTAAATGATTCATTAATCTTGATTAGCTTTTTTTACAAATATTGAATGGTTTAATTCTTAAACAATGAGACTGCCTCTTCATATTTTGATAACAAGGCTTTTCTTTTCATTGCAAGTACTCATTCATACAAAATGATCACGTAATTAACTTTTGTGTTGACAGGATACATTATATTCTTTGTAACAAGCTTGTTTGCACACTTTTGGTTACCTAAACCCATTGAATTCCATCAAACAAAGCCTTGATTGATGTTAACTAGCTTTTCATATACATATTAAAGGTTTGAAATCTTAAATAATAAGACCTTTTTCTCATTTCTAGCTATCAAGGCTCCTTCCTTTGTTGCAAAGACTCATTTACTCAAAATGATGGTGAAATTTACTTTTGTCTCTATACAAAAGATTCTATTCATTAGAACAAGCACATATGTACCTCTTCGATATTCTAAATCCATTAAATTACATGAAGCAAATGAGTCATTATTCTTGATTAGCTTTCTTTATAGGTACTAAATGGTTTAATTCTCGAATAATGAGATTGTCTCTTCATTTTTTGATAACAAGACTTCTCTTTTGTTGCAAAGATTTATTTATAGAGAACTTATTAAACCAATCCTAGTATTCATAGAAGGTCTCACCATTAAACTATCAGATCCCACAAATCTCACTTTAGATTACAGCAGTACACAAGGCAGAAAGAACAATTTGATGAAGGCCTTTTTTATGTCATTCCAACTTTGGATGGCCTTAAGATGGAGAGAATAATGCCAATCTTTCATAGCTCACTCCAAAGAAAATGGAAATGCTTAAATCTTGACATGGTCCTTGAAGATCCCTTACGGTCTCATTGTCAAACATACAACATAAAATTTCTTGAGATGTTTATGGGGATCTTCATCTACAAGGCCATGATATTTAGGCAACTAATGAATGAGTCCAAATTTAAGTTCAAAGTTAGCTTTGACACCTAAATATTAAATACACAGAGGTTGGTAATTGATATCAAGTGCCGCTAGCTCTTTCAAAGTTCGATTGTTATTTCCATTATTCCTAACCATGTTGTTATCCCTAGCCAACTCCGATTCTTGATATTCTTCCTTAATGAATCTAAATAAAGATAAAGTGGGTGGAACTAATGATGATTGTGCAGTCCTACAATGTCTACTTAACATTCATTCTATTTTTGGGTCAAAATCAAAGAATAAATTGCTAGATGGCTTAGTCATACACTACGTAAACCATGCAAAATAAAGTTGAAACAAGAAGAAAATAAAGCTAAATAGAATAAGAGCAAACAACCAAGAAATACAACTGACTAGAACAACATTAAATAGTAACAACAAGTAGCTAAGCCAATCTAAAAATGGAACAGACAACAACTAAAAAAAATGAAATAGGGCAAATAAAACTAATCAAAAATGGAACAGACAAGCTAAAAGGAATGGCAACAAAACCAATAAAATATAAATAAAACTAATCAGACACTTAAAGAAATAAACAAATTAAAGCTAAATTAATAGAAAATCCAGTGAATAAACTAAAGCAAATATGAATCAAACAACATCAATGAGTAGAAAGTGAAAAGGAGAGTCAAAAAAAAACTTATGCTAGTTGGACATTAGTAAAAGGCCACATGAGGTAGCCAATGAAGAAAAAGAACTAGTTGAGATGGATTATCCTGTCTTAAAATTGATGTTCTTCCCTTCCTTTCTTTAACCGTGACCAACAATAAGGCACCTACAATAGTGGTTAATTATTTACCAATAAACAAGAAAAGGTCACAAACATACCTTGGTTCCTCAACAATGGTGCCAAAATTTAACAAATTTGATTGTCGTATTGGTCAAATTAATTATTAGGGTGGCCCAAGGGCTTGTAGTTAATTGCATGATATGAGACTAACTTTGGTAATTCTTGAATCTCGATGACCTATCCTCGATTCCTAAGGATATAGGAATGTATATTTGGTTGGTTAGCCTTAGTCTTAGCCAAGATCTCACACTAGATGACATTGCACTCCCTAACTATGACCACGTAAGGTTAGTTGAGATCTCGCACTAGACAATTGCCTGGATTCAATTAACTATGACTCATGAAAAAGCCATTATCACGCAATTATCGTGCAATCTAACTAGCCTAAGCACTGAAGTTCACTAAACTAAGTAGCAAATCTGCCCCTTAATCTCATCCTAAGCGTGACTCAAGTTACTAATCGGTAGCTCTCAAGACACTCCTTAACTCACCCAAAACCAATCAATATTATCACCTAAGGAATCATGTTAAGTGACTAAATGAGAATAAGGCTAGAATGAGAAAACCAAAATGCATTCATTCAATGATAAAACATGATCTCAAGGAACATGTTTTCAAGAACCCCAAAGTTAAAATGATTTACACAGTCATGGAATGAAGGAAAAGAGAAATGCAAAATGAGAATAATGAGACTATTTCCCTTTATCCTCTCCCTTCTTTTTCAGTCATGACCATCCTTTTTCTATGTCCATTCACCACCTCTTCATCTTCCTTGCAATTAATGCTCCTTTGGCCATTCATGATCCCAAGGTTATGGCACGTCATAAGGTTATTCTCTCCTTCCCAATGCAATCCATGCTTGCCTCTTCATCTTCTTTACACTTAATGCTCCTTTGGCTAGTTCTTGCTTGCCTTGAAACTCTTTCCACCTTCTAGAATGGATTAGTCCTCAACTTGGACAATAATCCCAAGTGGTTTGGACATGATTCTAGGCCCTGAATTTGGATGGTGGAGTATCATGGCCCAAAACATACAAATCAGCCCAATTTCCTGCTCTATGGAGGCTTACTGAACTTCACCCATGCATAACTCCATTGAAATGGCCTTATCTTCTTCTATTGTCTTCATGCAAGTTGTAGCTCTTCAAATTAGCTTTCTAACAACTCAAATTTCACAGCTAAACTCCTTCCCATTTATGAGATATGGCTGAAAAACTAAGTAGTGCATGGCTTATCTGCTCTGTCTAGCACCCCTCTCATGATCAGAGTTCAATATTTTGCCTTGTCCAATTGGTTTAGAATTTGCACATGGTTTTCCCATGAAAGTCATAGCTCAGCCTCTTAGCTATCCATAGAAATTGGTTTCATTGAAAGAAACCTCCTATAACCTAAGAAATAGCCAAAGTACATAAACTGTGCAAAAACCAAATTTAACCGGACTTTTCTGATAATTAGGCATATGGACAACTAAGGGAGAAACCAGTCAAATTACATCATCTAGACTATCAAACATGCATAAGAAATTAATTATGGGGTAAAATATTATACAAAACTTGGTTGTTATCACCTTCCTGTATACAGTTAAGATCTGTTCCAATATCTACAAAAATTATGGTTTCCAATGAAAATTGGCTAGCAATTTTCAAACGAATTTTAACAAGGCATTTTTTGACTGGTGATTTCTATTAGAAGAAATAGGAATTTATTATTTTCAAGGCTTTCAAGTTGTTGGGATTTAGCAGATTCTATCTGATCCAGAACCTCTGTATTTTGAGGGTTTACTAGGTCTAGTAAGAACACTAGCATTTGATGGTCTTATGTTTGCGGGGTCTTGAGATCTTGGATCTCTAGCTTGATTTTATTTATTTCATGCTTGAGGTCTGTCAAAGTGATAGGCTTGGTTTGGGATTGGTCAGACATTTTTAGAACATCCTTAAGATTATAAGGAGCTTGGATGGATTGACATAATGGGTTTGGAATTGAAGTTGATGGGCTTTCAAGCAGCTTTTGTAAAAACTAGGCTTTAGCTTGATCATTTCCTAAGGTATCAAGTATCTCAAGGATTTGCTCTAGATCACACATTAGGACATTTACCTTTCTTTTTTGACCCTATTTTATAAGAGGCTTCAAGTTCATTAACTTGGAGGCTAGCTTAATCCTTGAAATATAGCTCAAGAGTACTAGCTTTTGAGGTTACAACCAACAATGCCTATAGTTGGGCTTGAATAATATTAGATAGTTTGAAGTTCCCGACTTCTCCCTAGGATCTATTAGTTTGTGATACTGAGAGGGGGGGTGAATCAGTATCACCACAATTCGCAATTCACAGGTAAGTGAACAACTTCAACCTCCTCTTAAAAGTGAACTCTTTCTTAGACTCGACTAAGATAGATCTATTGCTACCTACTAATCACAATAGTCCCCAAAGTCACCTTTCAAACACCTTACCCAATAGACAATTCGGATGTTCTTGTTTAGGCCTTCGTTAGGTTATGGGTTGGCTGATACTTTAGCTGCATTCACAACTCAATTCAAAACACAGAGTGTAAAGCAAATTAAGGACACACGAGATTTACATGGTTCCATCAATATGACGTATATCCACGGTGGTAGGGACTCTCTCTTACTAAGACCATCCACTATACTTGAGAATTCCAGTTACAATGGATGTCTTAATTCTCTGCTCCTTTCACTATTGCAAATACTAAGCAAGTACAATACAAAAAGTGTCACTTATTGTGTCTACCCTTCTTCTAACTTGTCTTGCCTCTGTTGAATTGAAAGGCTACTCCGCTGCCACTTAGAAGTTCACCACAATGCTCTTTATCCTCTCTTGAAGAAATCTTGAAATACGTTGAGTTCTTTCCGATGCTTTGCTGAATTCCTTCTCTAGGTTGTCTCACACAGCTCCTGCTTTCACTGTCTCACAGTCTCACCCATCTCCTTGTCTCACGGCTCGCCTCATGTTTCTTTTTTTTTTTTTTTTTGTCCAGCCCCTATTCTACCAAATCTCTCACCGTCGACTGGATATCTTTCTGCCAAATCTCTCACCGTCGACCGAATCTCTTTCTGCCGGATCTGTCACCGTCTGCCGGATCTGTCACCGTCCCAGCCGGCTCTCTCTCACGCCGTTGCCAGATCTCCTCTGTCCCAGCCAGATCTGTCACCATCCCAGCCGGCTCACTCTCACGCCGTCGCCAGATCTCTCACCGTCTGCCGGTGGTGTGCTGACCTGCTCAGCTGCCGACTGCTGATGTGCCAGTGGTGTGCCAACCTGCTCAGTTGCCGACTGCTGGTGTGCCGGTAGTGTGCCGATTTGCTCAGTTGCCAACTGCTGGTGTGCTGGTGGTGTGCCTTTCTCACAGGTTTCTCTCTCTTGCCGGTGGTGTGCATAGGTTTTCTGTCTGTTTTTCTCAATAGCCAATATGTGTTTTTTTGTTGTCTTTCGATGACCCTTATATACTCTTGCATGAAACCCCAATAGGGCTTACTTGCGGCAAATTTACTGTCTTGCCCTTTTCATGTGGCTTTTACCTTCTTGCACACTTAAACCTAATTGACAACAATTACAACCCATACAAGACTGTGGGAACAACAATCTCCCCCTTTGTAATTGTTGGCAACACTCATGACAAAAGCCACTATGCAGCAGTTTCAACACCCCCTAAATATGCACTGCCCCCTTCTTAACAGCTCCTCTTGCACTGTTGCTTCTCTCCCCCTTTGCCAACCAATTACAAATTTGAAAAACTCGCAAAGTGAAGATGGAGGATTTACCTGAACTTTAGGCTTGAGGAGGCATTTGCACAGATAGACTCAATCTGTGCTTTTCAAACAGCTCTGTGGACAAAGGTTTAGTTAAAATATCTGAAATTTGATCTTTAGTGCCAACATACTCCAACTGAATTGTACCCTATTCCACTTGATCTTTGATGAAGTGATACTGGATGTCAATATGCTTGCTCCTCGAATATTGAACCAGATTCTTGCTGAGATCAATAGCACTTTGATTATCACAAAGTACACTCACTGGTAATTTCACTTCAACACCCAAGTTTGCCAATTGTCTTAGCATCCATATCACCTGTGTACATGTTGCACAAGCAGCCATATACTCAACCTTAGCTGTGCTCAAAGCAACACTGTTTTGCTTTCTATTTAACCATGCAACACACTTTGAACCCAAGTAGAAGCTGCAGCCACTGGTTGATTTTCTATCATCTATACTTCCTGCCCAGTTTGCATTAGTGTATGCTTGTAGTTTAACAGAATCCATGGCTGGATACCACGAGCCCATTTTTAGTGTTCCTTTAAGGTACCTTAGGATTCTTTTCAATGCTAACACATGAGACTCTTTAGGATCAGCTTGGAATCTGCTGGCAGTGCACACAGCTTGCATAAGATCAGGCCTTGATGCTGTAAGGTACAGAAGACTCCCTATCATCTTCCTGTACTCTATAGGGCTTGTACTCCTTCCCTCCTGATCTTTTATTAACTTGCAGCCCACTATCATAAGGGTACTGACAAATCTGCTATCCTCCATGCCAAACCTTTTCAACATCTCTTTGGCATATTTCGTTTGAGAAATAAAGATACCTTCTTCACACTGCCTTATCTGTAATCCAAGAACCTACATCATTTCTCCAATCAATGAAATCTCAAATTCCTCACTCATCTTCTGTGCAAAATCTTGGCATAGTTCAGAGTGATCCCCTCCAAAGATGATGTCATCTACATATACGATGGTTATCAACTGGCCTTTCTCTGAGTTGAACACATACAGGTTATTATCAATCATTCCTCTTCTGAAGTTCAACCTTCTCAAGTATGTATCCAGCCTGCTGTATACCATGCTTTTGGAGCTTGCTTAAGACCATATAAGGCTTTCTTCAGCTTGCACACTTGTGTCTCATCCTCACTAATTTGTACTCCATCGAGTTGTTCAATATACACTTCTTCTTTCAGGAGCCCATTCAGAAAGGCAAATTTCACATCCATTTGATAGACTTTATACCTCTTGTGTTCTGCCAAAGCTAAGAACATTCTGATAGTTTCTAACCTTGCTACTGGTGCAAAAGTTTCATCAACATCTACCCCTTCTATCTGAGTGTAGCCTTTGCAAACCAGTCTGGCCTTGTTCCTTACCACCTTGCCATCTTCATTGTGTTTATTCCTAAACACCCACTTTGTTTCTATGACATTCTTATTAGTGGGTCTTGGAACCAACTCCCATGTATCATTCTTCTCAATTTGATCCAGCTCCTCATTGATAGCTTTGACCCAGGCTTGGTCCTGAATAGCCTCTTTCAACAGATTTAGGTTCAACTTGTGAGAGTAGAGCAGTAGCTCCCACCATTCTTCTTCTTGTTGTAACTCCTGCTGATGGGTCACCTATGATCTGAACTCCTTGATGAGCACTGGTCCATGTTTCCTTTGTCCTTTTTCCTTGCACCATCTTAGTTGCAGGAGGATCTCTTTCTTCATCTTTAGACTCACTCTTCTTCTAGTCTAAACTTACTTCTTGTTCCTTTTCTTCAGATTGGTCTGATTCTTCATCTACATTGAAGTCATCTTCTTCATTGTCCTCAGCTTCTCCATTTCGCATTGTTTTCCAGTTCTCATCTATTCTTACATCACTAGAAGTGATAACTTTTCCTAGCTTATGTAGGAAAACTCTATAACCTTTTGTCTTTGCTAAGTATCCCACAAAGATGCCTTCATCAGACCTAGCATTAAATTTTCCCAAGCTTGGCTCCTTGTTCTTCACAAAACATGGGCTGCCAAAGACTCTGAGATACTTGGCTGTTGTCCTCTTCCCATTCCATAGCTCATATGGTGTCTTATCAGTATTGGGCCTTAGTAGAACTCTGTTCAGTAGGTGCACGGCTGTAAATGTTGCTTCTGTCCAAAATCTTGTGTGAAGCTTGGATTCTAGCAGTAGAGTTCTTGCCATTTCAACCACAGCTCTGTTCTTCCTCTCTACCACCCCGTTCTGTTGAGGTGTTCTTGCTGCTGCCATCTGATGGTGAATTCCATGCTTCTCAAGGTAATCTTCAAAAGCTCCATTTGTGAATTCAGTGCCTTGATCTGACCTTAATACTTTGATCTTCTTTCCACTCTCATTTTTAGCCAATCTTCTGTATCTCTTGAAGCAATTCAGAACTTTTGACTTGTGTTTGAGGTGCATGATGTAGGTCCTTTTGGAATAATCATCAACAAACAAGATGATGTACCTCTCACCTTTCAACCCTTTTGTTCTCATCGGCCTACATAAATCAGTATGCACAATGTCAAGCACTGCTTCAGAACTGAACTCTTTGTTCTTATACTGCTTTTTGACATATTTTCCTTCAGAGCATGCTGAGCAAACATACTCTCTCTCTCTCCTGAGGTCGGGAATATCTCTGATTGCATGAGTAGTGGTCAGCTTCCTCATGTTCTTTTGTGATAAGTGTCCTAGCCTCCTATGCCAGAGTTGATTTTCTTCTTCTTTGGTGAGTAAACAAATGCTTGTCTTGTCCTCATCAATCACATATAAATTTCCAGCTGTTCTCTTCCCGGTTGCAACAGTATTGCCTTCTTTACTCTTTACCTGACAACCTGTTTTTGTGAATATTACCTTATGGTCTTCATTGCATAGCTGACTGACAGATGCTAAATTATATCTGAGTCCTTTAACGTACAAAACATCTTTCAGCTTTCCTCTTCCAATCTTTACTGATCCCCGACCATTGATGTTGAGTGAATCATCATTGCCAAACTTGACTATGCCTTCTCTTGATTTGTTTAGCTTTGATAATTTACTCTTCTCTCCCGTCATGTGTGAAGTGCATCCACTCTCAAGGATCCACTGCTTATCCTTGGAGTCAGCTTTGAGTGCAATTTCAGCTATATTAGCCACCTCCCTTTTAGCTTTATATTCCTTCTTTTGAACTGGTTGGAAGATAGCTTTCTCCTTTTTCTCAATTTTGATTGCACTGCTTGTTTTCACTATGCCATTGAGTGCCTTCTCTTGCTCAGGGAGAAGTGTCATGCATCTCTTGGCATTATGACCATCCTGCCCGCACCTTTCACACTATTCCAAGTCTGCCAATATAGCAAACTTGTTCTTTGAAACCACTTGTTTAGGCTTCCACCAACAATCCTTGTCAGCATGTCCTTGCCTTTTACAGTATGTGCAAGAACTCAAGATAGGTGTTCTCTTCTAAATTCTGTATTGTCTCCCCCTGTATGCAGCATCGTATCTTCTCAAGTTGGAGACATATACTGGCCTTCTCCACCAACAGTTACTCGCTTTATGACCCCAAACTCCACAATAAAGGCAATGACCTTGAAACTGCCTCTTCTTGGGTCTGATCACTGCTTGTCTTCTTCTGTTCATCGCTTGCTGTTGTTCCCACAGCCTTGTATGAGTTGTAATTGTTTTCAACTAAGTTTACGTGTGCAAGAAAGTAAAGCCACATGGAAGGGCAAAGAGGTAAAACCACATGGAAGGGCAAGAACGTAAAACCGCTGCGTAAACCCTATTAAGGTTTCATGGAGTAGAGTATATAACGGTCTTGGAAGACAAAGAACAAGGTGTGTCGGCAATATTGAGCATTCAGCAAAACTTAGACAATCGACCAACTAAAGAGAATACCAAACCCTACACGGAAGAACACCACCGGTAAGGACGAAAAGAGTAAACAGTGCAGCCGATGGACGAATCGAGTGAATAGTAGCCATCGTGAACAAGAACCTCATTGGAAGAAGAAGAGAATCCTAACGGCTGATGAATAGTACACGGCAAAACGAAGAGAAGCACGGCCAAAATCAAATTTGGGGGCTGAACAAAGAACAAAGGTGGACGGTCGAAGCAATTGAGCAGCTGTCGATGGGAAGGAGAGAGAAAACACAGCCATCGACGGCTGAAAAATCGAGCAAACCGGCGGACGAAGAGAGAGAAAATGCAGCTGACGGATGAAGAGAGAGAAAATGCAGACCGGAGAAGGAGATAAACCTGTGAGGAACGGCACACCACTGGCACACCAGCGATCGGCGAGGAGACGACACGACTGGACTGCCGAAAGTGGGTGAACGGCAAAGACCTATACGGCCAGATCGGAAGGAGAGAGAAACCCGACAGCCAAATCAGAGCAGACTGGCGGGAAGAGAGAGAAACCTGACGGCCAAATCGGAGCAGAGCGGCGGGAAGAGAGAGAAACCCGACGGTGAACGGAAAGGTGAAATCTGGTGAAGAAAGAGAAATCTAGTGGCGAGAGAGAAATTCGGCGGGAAGCGAGAGAAATCTGGCGAGAAGAGAGAGAAATTCGACTGGACAGCAAGAGAGAGAGAAACAGACAGGCGAGCTGGGAGACAGTGAGATCATGGGGCAAGGAGACGGGTGAGACCGTGAGACGGTAAAAGCAGGAGTTGTGTGATACAACTTAGAGAAAAACTTCGGCAAAGCATTGAACTCAACGTATTTCTAGACTTCTTCAAGAGAGGTTAGAGAGCGTTGCGGTGAACTTCTAAGCGGCAGTGGAGCAGCCTTTCAATTCAACAGAGGCAAGACAAGCTAAAAGGGTAGACACAGTAAGTGACACTCTTTGTATTGTACTTGCTTAGTAATTGCAATAGTGAAAAGAAAAGAGAATTAAAGACATCCATTGTAACCTGAATTCTCAAGTATAGTGGATAGTCTGGGTAAGGGAGAGTCCCTACCACCGTGGATGTACGTCACGTTGACGGAACCATGTAAATCTCGTGTGTCCTTAATTTGCTTTACGTTCTGTGCTTTGAATTGAGTTATGAACGCAGCTAAAGTATCAACCAACCCATAACCTAACGAAGACCTAAACAGGAACATCCATATTGTCTGCTAGGCAAGGTGTCTGAAAGGTGACTTTGGGGATTATTGTGATCAGTAGGTAGCAATAGATCTACCTTAGTCGAGTCAGAGAAAGAGTTTGCTTTAAGAAGAGGTTGAAGTTGTTCACTTACCTGCGAATTGCAAATTGTGGTGATATTGATTCACCCCCCCTCTCAGTATCACAAACTAGTAGATTTTAGGGAGAAGTCGGGAACTTCAATTGGTATCAGAGCACAGGTTCACCAGTTTGAAGCTCAACAGCTTGGTGTACTAGTTTGAAGGGATCTAGAAGTTTGACTTGTTCAACATACTGAGAAATGGAAGCTAGTACCAACACTAGCACCACTTACAGCAAGAAGGTTCTAATCTTCAATGGAACCAACTATCATATGTGGAGAGCAAGAATGTAAGTGGTATTTGCAACCATGGGCATGAATGTGGTGAAATGCATACAAGAGGGTTTTGTGGCTCCGGAAGAAGGTAAAGACCCAACCCCAGAGGAGTTAAGGCAGTTTGAGATAAATGGGAAGGCCTCAAATGTCATCATTTCAGCATTGACAGATGCTGAGTATGCTAAAGTTATGGACTGCAAATCTGCCAAGGAGATATGGGACAGATTGCAGAAAGTCTATGAAGGTGATGGCAGAATGAAGGAGGCTAAGCTTCAAGTGTTCAAGGAGAGATATGAATCTCTCAAAATGTAGAAGAATGAGACAGTTCAAGAGTTCTTCACTAGGGTTATTGACGCTATAAACGACCTGAGAAGTCATTGGAAGAACAAGAAGGACTCATCGATTATGAAGAAAATTCTGAGAATTTTGCCTGAGAGGTTTGCTTCAAAGGTGGCAGCCATAGAGGAGAGTAGAGATCTTAACTCTATGTCTCTGCATGAGCTTCAGTGCAATCTCATTGCATATGAGATGATAATAAAGTCGACTGAGAGCTCCTCAACATCAAAGGTATCAAAGGAGGCAGCTTTCAAAGCCATGAAACACTTGAAGATAAAAGAAAAAGAAGAATCATCCAGTGAGGATAATGATGATGATAAAGAAGAAAGTGAAGGTAAAGTATTGGCTTACTTCACAAGGAAATTCAAAAAGGGGTCTAAGAAGGGAAAAGGACAATTGTCCTTGAGATGTTATCATTGTGGGTAGACTAGACACTTTGCTTCTCAGTGCAAAGTGAAACTTGATGATGAAGATGAGGATGGTGACGATGAGCAGAATTCAAGATGGAGAAGATCATTTAAATCAAAGAAGTCCAATAAGAAGATTGCCAACCCACAGAGGAAGATGAGAGGCTCATTCAAGAGTTATGTGAGTCAGACAAAAGAAGCTGATGAGGCGGAAGATGAAGACTCATCAGATGAGTATGTCTTTATGGCATCAGCACAAAGTGGTAGCTCAACCTCTGAAGAGGAAGAGGATGTTGATGAAGAAGAGCCAGATCTTGAAGCTGAGCTGGAAGCAACTTCAAAGGAGATAATCAGAAGGGGCAGAACCATAAGAAGGTTGGAGGCCCATATAAAACAAGTTAAAGCAAAGTCTGAGGAAGTTGAAAGTCAAAATGGTGAAATAAGGGCTGAGCATATTGATTTAAAGAGAAGATTTGAGGAACAGATCAAAATATGTGAAGACCTTACAGTAGAGCTTGGCTCAAGGGCTTCAAAAATTGAAGAAATGGAGAAAGAGTTGCTGAAACTTCAGCAACAACTCAAAAGCAACAGAGAGAACTTACAGATGCTTGAAATGATAGGAGAAACAAGTTTTGGAAAAGGAGAGAAGAATGTAGAGAAAGTGCAGCAATCTGAGGCTGCATTGGCTAAAGAAAATGAGAATGTGCCACAGAAGTTGAAAGAGAAGGTTGTGACTTAGAAGAAGATGGTTGAGAATAAAGAAGATTTGAAGAAGCAACCTAGGGTGGCAAACAAGAAGGAAGAAAAGAAAGTTAGGCAGTAGAGGGCTACGGTTGAACAGAAGAAGAAGAAGAAGGTGATTGAAATGGAAGTCAGACAAGCAAAGAAGCGAGCTACTTTGCCTACACAGCAAGTGATGAATAGAAGAAGACAAGCTGTGATCAGACCCAAGAAGAGGCAATTTCAAGGTCATTGCCTTTATTGTGGAGTTTGGGGTCATAAGGCGAGTAACTGTTGGTAGAGAAGGCCAGTATATGTCTCCAACTTGAGAAGATACGATGCTGCATACAGGGGGAGACAATACAAAATTCAAAAGAGAACACCTGTTGTGAACTCTTGCACATACTGTAAAAGGTAAGGACACACTGACAAGGATTGTTGGTGGAAGCCCAAACCAGTGGTTTGAAAGAACAAGTTTGCTGTATTGGCAGACTTGGAACAATGTGAAAGGTGCGGGCAAGATGGCCATAATGCCAAGAGATGCATGACACTTCTCCCTGAGCAAGAGAAGGCACTCAATGGCACAGCGAAAACAAGCGGTGCAGTCAAAGCTGAGAAAAAGGAGAAAGCTATCTTCCAACCAGTTCAAAAGAAGGAATATAAAGCTAAAAGGGAGGTGGCTAATATAGCTGAAATTGCACTCAAAGCTGACTGCAAGGATAAGCAGTGGATCCTTGATAGTGGATGCACTTCGCACATGACGGGAGACAAGAGTAAATTATCAAAGCTAAACAAATCAAGAGAAGGCAGAGTCAAGTTTGGCAATGATGATTCACTCAACATCAATGGTTAGGGTTCATTAAAGATTGGAAGAGGAAAGCTGAAAGATGTTCTGCACGTTGAAGGACTCAGATATAATTTAGCATCTGTCAGTCAGCTATGCAACGAAGACCATAAGGTAATATTCAAAAAAACAAGTTGTCAGGTAAAGAGTAAAGAAGGCAATACTGTTGCAGCCGGGAAGAGAACAACTGGAAATTTATATGTGATTGATGAGGACAAGACAAGCAGCTGTTTACTCACCAAAGAAGAAGAAAATCAACTCTGACATAGGAGACTGGGACACCTATCACAAAAGAACATGAGGAAGCTGACCACTACTCATGCAATCAGAGATATTCCTAACCTCAGTGGAGAGAAAGAGAGTATGTTTGCTCAGCATGCTCTAAAGGAAAACATGTCAGAAAGCAGTATAAGACCAAAGAGTTCAGTTCTGAAGCAGTGCTTGACATTGTGCATACTGATTTGTGTGGGCCGATGAGAACAAAAGGGTTGAATGGTGAGAGGTACTTCGTCTTGTTTATCGATGATTATTTCAGAAGGACCTGCATCATGCACCTTAAACACAAGTCAAAAGTTTTGAAATGCTTCAAGAGATACAGAAGATTGGCTGAAAATGAGAGTGGAAAGAAGATCAAAGTATTGAGGTCAGATCAAGGCACTGAATTCATAAATGGAGCTTTTGAAGATTACCTTGAGAAGCATGGAGTTCACCATCAGATGGCAGCAGCAAGAACACTTCAACAGAACGGGGTGGTAGAGAGGAAGAATAAAGATGTGGTTGAAATGGCAAGAACTCTACTACTGGAATCCAAGCTTCACACAAGATTTTAGACAGAAGCAACATTTACAGCCGTGCACCTACTAAACAGAATTCTACTAAGGCCCAATACTGATAAGACTCCATATGAGCTATGGAGTGGGAAGAAGACAACAGCCAAGTATCTTAGAGTCTTTGGCAACCCATGCTTTATGAAGAACAAGGAGCAAAACTTGGGAAAATTCAATGCTAGGTCTGATGAAGGCATCTTTGTGGGATACTCAACAAAGACAAAAGGTTATAGAGTTTTCTTGCATAAGCTGGGAAAAGTAATCACTACCAGTGATGTGAGAATAGATGAGAACTGGAAAACAATGCAGAATGGAGAAGTTGAGGACAATAAAGAAGATGACTTCAATGTAGATGAAGAATCAGACCAACCTGAAGAAAAGGAACAAGAAGTAAGTTTAGACTCGGAGAAAAGTGAGTCTGAAGATGAAGAAAGAGATTCTCTTGCAACTAAGACGGTGCAAGGAAGAAGGAGAAAGAAAACATGGACCAGTGCTCATCAAGGAGATCAAATCATAGGTGACCCATTAGTAGGAGTTACAACAAGAAGAAGAATGGTGGGAGCTACTGCTCTACTCTCACAAGTTAAACCTAAATCTGTTGAAAAGGCTATTCAAGACCAAGCCTGGGTCAAAGCTATCAATGAGGAGTTAGATCAAATTGAGAAGAATGATACATGGGAGCTGGTTCCAAGACCCACTAATAAGAATGTCATAGGAACAAAGTGGGTGTTTAGGAATAAATACAATAAAGATGGCAAGGTAGTAAGGAACAAGGCCAGGCTGGTTTGCAAAGGTTACACTTAGATAGAAAGGGTAGATGTTGATGAAACTTTTGCACCAGTAGCAAGGTTAGAAACTATCAGAATGTTCTTAGCTTTGGCAGCACACAAGAGGTATAAAGTCTATCAGATGGATGTGAAATTCACCTTTCTAAATGGGCTCTGGAAAGAAGAAGTGTATATTGAACAACCTAATGGAGTACAAATTAGTGAGGATGAGACACAAGTGTGCAAGCTGAAGAAAGCCTTGTATGGTCTTAAGCATGCTCCAAGAGCATGGTACAGCAGGCTGGATGCATACTTGAGAAGGTTGAACTTCAGAAGAGGAACGGTTGATAATAACCTGTATGTGTTTAACTCAAAGAAAGGTCAGCTGATAACCATAGTATATGTAGATGACATCATCTTTGGAGGGGATCACTCTGAACTAGGCCAAGATTTTGCACAGAAGATGAGTGAGGAATTTGAGATGTCATTGATTGGAGAAATGACGTACTTTCTTGGATTATAGATAAAGCAGTGTAAAGAAGGTATCTTTATTTCTCAGATGAAATATGCCAAAGAGATGCTGAAAAGGTTTGGCATAGAGGATAGCAGATCTGTTAGTACCCCTATGATAGTGGGCTACAAGTTAACAAAAGATTAGGAGGGAAGGAGTACAAGCCCTACAGAGTACTGGAAGATGATAGGGAGCCTTCTGTACCTTATGGCATCAAGGCCTAATCTTATGCAAGCTGTGTGCACTGCTAGCAGATTCCAAGCTGATCCTAAAGAGTCTCATGTGTTGGCAGTGAAAAGAATCCTAAGGTACCTCAAAGGAACACTGGAAATGGGCTTGTGGTATCCAGCCATGGATTCTATTAAACTACAAGCATACACTGATGCAAACTGGGCAAGAAGTATAGATGATAGAAAATCAATTAGTGGCTGCATCTTCTACTTGGGTTCAAAGTGTGTTGCATGGTTAAGTAGAAAGCAAAACAGTGTTGCTTTGAGCACAGCTGAGGCTGAGTATATGGCTGCTTATGCAGCATGTACACAGGTGATATGGATGCTAAGACAATTGGCAGATTTGGGTGTTGAAGTGAAATTACCAGTGAGTATACTTTGTGATAATTAAAGTGCTATTGATCTCAGCAAGAATCCGGTTCAACATTCAAGAAGCAAGCATATTGACATCCGGTATCACTTCATCAAAGATCAAGTGGAACAGGGTATAATTCAGTTGGAGTATGTGGGCACTAAAGATCAAATTTCAGATATTCTAACTAAACCTCTGTCCACAGAGCTGTTTGAAAAGCACAGATTGAGTCTATCTGTGCAAATGCCTCCTCAAGCCTGAAGTTCAGGTAAATCCTCCATCTTCACTTTGTGAGTTTTTCAAATTTGTAATTGGTTGGCAAAGGGGGAGAGAAGCAGCAGTGCAGGGGGAGCTGTTAAGAAGGGGGGAGTGCATATTTAGGGAGAGTTGAAATTGCTGCATAGTGGCTTTTATTATAAGTGTTGCCAACAATTACAAAGGGGGAGATTGTTGTTCCCACAGCCTTGTATGGGTTGTAATTGTTGTCAACTAAGTTTACGTGTGCAAGAAAGTAAAGCCACATGGAAGGGCAAAGAGGTAAAACCACATGGAAGGGCAAGAACGTAAAATCGCCGCGTAAACCCTATTAGGGTTTCATGGAGTAGAGTATATAATGGTCTTGGAAGACAAAGAATAGGGTGTGTCGGCAATATTGAGCATTCAGCAAAACTTAGACAACCGACCAACCAAAGAGAATACCAAACCCTACACATAAGAACACCACCGGCAAGGACGAAGAGAGTAAACAGTGCAGCCGACGGACGAATTGAGAAAACAGTAGCCATCATGAACAGGAACCTCATTGGAAGAAGAAGAGAAACCCAACGGCCAATGAACAATACACGGCAAAACGAAGAGAAGCACGGCCAAAATCAGATTTGGGGGCTGAACAAAGAACAAAGGTGGATGGCTGAAGCAATTGAGCAGCCGTCAACGGGAAGGAGAGAGAAAACACAGCCATCGACAGCCGGAAAATTGAGCAAACCGGCGGACGAAGAGAGAGAAAATGCAGCCGATGGATGAAGAGAGAGAAAACACAGACCAGAAAAGGAGATAAACCCGTGAGGAACGGCACACCACCGGCACAACATCGATCAGCGAGGAGACGACACGACTGGATTGCCGAAAGTGGGTGGACGGCAAAGACCTATACGGCCAGATCGGAAGGAGAGAGAAACTCGACGGCCAAATCAGAGCAAGATCATGCAGAGACATAGAGTTGAGATCTCTACTTTCCTCTATGGCTGCCACCTTTGAAGCAAACCTCTCAGGTAGAATTCTCAGAATTTTCTTCACAATCGATGAGTCCTTCTTGTTCTTCCCATGACTTCTCGGGTCGTTTACAACGTCAATAACCCTGGTGAAGAACTCTTAAACTATCTCATTCTTCTGCATTTTGAGAGATTCATATCTCTCCTTGAACACTTGAAGCTTAGCCTCCTTCATTCTGCCATCACCTTCACAGACTTTCTGCAATCTATCCCATATCTCCTTGGCAGATTTGCAGTCCATAACTTTAGCATACTCAGCATCTATTAATGCTAAAATGATGACATTTGAGGCCTTCCCATTTATCTCAAACTGCCTTAACTCCTCTGGGGTTGGGTCTTTACCTTCTTCCAGAGCCACAAAACCCTCCTGTACGCATTTCACCACATTCATGCCCATGGTTGCAAATACCACTTGCATTCTTGCTCTCCACATATGGTAGTTGGTTCCATTGAAGATTGGAACCTTCTTGCTGTAAGTGGTGCTAGTGTTGGTACCGACTTCCATTTCTCAGTATGCTGAACAAGTCAAACTTCTAGATCCCTTCAAACTAGTACACCAAGCTATTAAACTTCAAACTGGTGAACCTGTGCTCTGATACCAATTGAAGTTCCTGACTTCTCCCTAGGATCTACTAGTTGTGATACTGAGAGGGGGGTGAATCAGTATCACCACAATTTGCAATTCGTAGGTAAGTGAACAATTTCAATCTCTTCTTAAAAGTGAACTCTTTCTCAGACTTGACTAAGGTAGATCTATTGCTACCTACTAATCACAATAGTCCCCAAAGTCACCTTTCAAACACCTTGCCTAATAGACAATTTAGATGTTCTTGTTTAAGCCTTCGTTAGGTTATGGGTTGGCTGATACTTTAGCTGCGTTCACAACTTAATTCAAAACACAGAGTGTAAAGCAAATTAAGGACACATGAGATTTACGTGGTTCCGTCAATATGACGTACATCCACAGTGGTAGGGACTCGCTCTTACCGAGACCATCCACTATACTTGAGAATTCCAATTACAATGGATGTCTTAATTCTCTACTCCTTTCACTATTGCAAATACTAAGCAAGTACAATACAAAGAGTGTTACTTATTGTGTCTACCCTTCTTCTAGCTTGTCTTGCCTCTTTTGAATTGAAAGGCTGCTCCACTGCCGCTTAGAAGTTCACCGCAACGCTCTTTATCCTCTTTTGAAGAAATCTGGAAATACGTTGAGTTCTTTCCGATGCTTCGCTGAATTCCTTCTCTAGGTTGTCTCACACAGCTCCTACTTTCACCGTCTCATGATCTCACCCGTCTCCTTGTCTCACGGCTCACCTCATGTTTCTTTTTTTTTTTTTTTTTGTCCAGCCCCTGTTCTGCCGGATCTCTCACCGTCGACTAGATATCTTTCTGCTGGATCTGTCCTCGTCTGCCGGATCTCTCACCATCGACTAGATCTCTTTCTGCCGGATCTGTCACCGTCTGCCGGATCTGTCACCGTCGACCGGATCTATCTCACCATCTGCCGGATCTGTCATCGTTGACCGGATCTGTCTCACCATTTGCCGGATCTGTCCCACCATCTGCCGGATCTGTCACTGTCGACCGGATCTGTCTCACCATCTGCCGGATCTGTCTCACTGTCTGCCGGATCTGTCACCGTCGACTGGATCTGTCTCACTGTCTGCCGGATCTGTCTCGCCATCCGCCGGATCTATCTCACCGTCTGCCGGATCTATCTGTTCCAGCCGGATCTCTCTCACGCCATTGCCGGATCTCTTTATGTCCCAGCCGGATCTGTCACCGTCCCAGCTGGCTCTCTCTCACGCCGTCATCGGATCTCCTCTGTCCCAGCCGGATCTGTCACCGTCGCAGCCGGCTCTCTCTCACACCGTCGCCGGATCTCTCACTGTCTGCCGGTGGTGTGCCGACCTGCTCAGCTGTTGACTGCTGGTGTGCCAGTGGTGTGCCGACCTGCTCAGATGCCGACTGCTGGTGTGCCAGTGGTGTGCCTTTCTCACGGGTTTCTCTCTCTTGCCGGTGGTGTGCGTAGGTTTTCTGTCTATTTTTCTTAATAGCTGATACGTGTTTTTTTGCTGTCTTCCGATGACCTTTATATACTGTGGGAACAACATAGTTCAAGGGCTTGGAGTTTTCTGTGAAGTTTATAGTATCTAAACATGTCACCAGTCTTACCACAATTATAATAGACATATATAGATGTCTGGGCTTTTGTTTGTTTAGGCTTATTAAGTTTGGGCCTAAAGATTATAGGTGTTGGTTGGGCTTAGATTTTGAGTAAAAAGGATTTTTTAATTTGGTATTGGGCCTATGCTTTCTTTTAGTCTTTTCTTTTTGACAAAGGTTATCATTAAATTGGGCCCAAAAGGATCCTATCCCCTTTTAAGTCTACTTTTGTTCTTGCTAGATCTATTTTTGGAGCTTTACATCTACATAGATTTGCAGTCCTTCTTTCTAGACAAAGTTTATTAGTTCACTATAAGCCAATTAATGATAAGGAATTTGACCATTATAGTGAGCTTGTAGTTTACATCTTACTTTATCATCAAATAGCCTTAGTAATCCTACCAAAAACTTTCCTTTCCAGAAAACTTGATTCTCGTTGTCCCATTGTATGACAAGTGTTAGAAATGTATCTTTTTGCCAATAGAAATTATGCAGTTATTTGCATTTAAGATTGGATAAAAGTTCAACATTCTTATCCTTTAGGTAAGATGAATCACCAATAAAGTGCTTTGTTATGGCAAAGATAAGACTTGCCACAGCATCAAGGATTGTTTGTTGGCTAATATCCAGGAGAGGTTCACCATAAACACCTATCTTGATAGCTTGGAAAATGCTTTCATGGTCAATTAGAGTGAGTATGTAATCCCACCAACCTTTGAGCTGTCTTGAGAATCCTACAACATGGATCTCAGCAATGGCTTGGTCAGAGGATGGTGAAATTAACATTTATGTCTACACAAAACATTCTATTCATTAGAATAAGCATATATGTATACCTTTGGTATTCTGAATGCATTAAATTCCATCAAGTAAAAAAGTCATTGATCTTGATTAGCGTTTCTTATAGGTATTTGATGGTTTTAGTCCCAAACAATGAGACTGATTTTTCATTTTTTGATAACAAGACTTCCCTTTTGTTGCAAGGGCTCATTCACCCAAAATGATCTTGTAATTAACTTTTGTGCTAATAATAATCATTATATTCTTTGCAATAAACTCATTTGTATTTTGGTGTTCTAAATCCAATTAATTACATCAAGGTAAGGTATAATTGGTCTAAATTACCATTTCTTATATATATTAGGTGCTTCAATTCTTGAATAATGAGGCATTCTTTTCATTTCTAGCTATCGAGGCTCCTTCCTTCATCACAAGGACTCATTTACACAAAATAATGGTGAAATTAAGCTTTATATCTACATAAAACATTATATTCATGTGATTAAGCATGTTTGCACACCTTTAGTACTTTGAACCTATTGAATTCCATCAAGTAAATTATTAATTGATCTTTAGCTTTCCTTATAGGTATTCAATGGTTTAATGTTTGAACAATGAGACCATCTCTTCATTTTTTGGTAACAAGACTTCTCTTTTTGTTGCAAGGACTCATTCACACAAAATCATCTCATAATTATCTTTTATGTTAATAGCAAACTTTATATTCATAACTACAAGCTCATTTGTACATCTTTAGTACACTAAATCCATTAAATTCTAGCAAGTTATCATTGATTTTTGTTAGCTTTCCTTATAGGTTTTGAATGGTTTAATTCCTAAATAATGAGACTCTATTTATTTTTTGATAACAAGACTTCACTTTTCCTTGCAATGACTCATTTACACAAAATAAGGGTAAAATTAAAATTTATGTCTCCATAAAACATTATATCCATTGGAACAAGCATGCTTGCAGACCTTTGGTACTTCAAACCCATTGAGTTCCATCAAGTAAATGAGTCTTTGATCTTAATTAACTTTCCTTTGAAGATATCGAATGGCTTAATTCTTAAACATTGAGAACACTTTTTCCCTTTTTGATTCTATTTCTTTATGTATTCCTTGTATCTTCTTTTGATTAAAAGGAGTTTTAAGTTTATGTTGTAAATGCTTATAAGTAATTTCATTAGTTAAAGAACTAATGAATCATTCATTCCTCTTAATCTTTTTCTAAATCAAATTAATTTCTCTATATTGAAGAATGGAAGTAATTTTAAAGCTAATAAGCTTTCTATTAATCTTTGCATTTATGCATCATCATTTATTTTCCTTATTGGGTATAGCATGTGTAAGAAATGATTTCGTAATATGAAATCTTGTGATAGAATTTTAATCATGAAAGGAATTTCTAAACATATACCATCATTACAAATAACAACTTATGATAACTTGTATTGAATAACAAGCTTACTCTAATCAATAGTGTTTAATACTTTTGTTGTTTTTGAAAAGTATTTTAAAGGTATTAGTCCTTCTTAATACAGATTTAGAGTATTAGAGCCAAACCTAGTGAAGTATCTTTTATAAGTTGTAGTTGAAACCTAAGTCGTGTTTTCATTTTTAGCTCGTGTGAGCTATAGATAGGCATTGAGTGCTTTTGGTATAAACCATTAACAATGATTCTGTGGCATATATGAATAAATTTCACAAAAGTTGACATTAAAATAGTAAAAATAAAGAAATGATTATCAATGAAAATATAAATGATTTTTATCTTTAAAATTTGAAATTACCATCATCCCCATTATCACATATATATATTGAGTGGTATTTTTTTTTTTTATCAAAATTTGATTATGTTATTAAAATAATTGAAGAAGCTTTACCCTTATCTTAAGGTTATAATGATTTTTTTTTCTTGATAACCCAAGAACTTAATAGTTCACACTAGAGGAAATATAAATTTCCCCATGTTGGCATGATTCAAGTAGCTTTGAAGCTGGCTACAAGATTAGGTTTAAATAACTCGACCATAACTTTTGTTAGAGGCTAAAGACATAATAGGTTTCATGACTCCTTATTAGGAGTAATAGAATTTAGTACGAGTGATGGACCTATTTATTATTCTTGTTACCCTAACTTTACTCTTTCTCTCAAATCTTAATCTCCTGCATGCTTTGTGATTAGATGTTAAAACTAAGGGATTCAATATGATGCATTCCTCAAAAAAATTTAAAAACATGGGAAGATTGTTTGTTGCGTAGAGTTTGCATATAATAGAAGTGTTCATTCTATTACTACTTACTCTTCATTTGAAATTGTGTATGGTTTAAATCCTTTAACTCCTTTAGAGTTGATGCTTTTCCTTGTTCATGATATGTTAGCTTAGATGGTGAACACAAGGCCAAAATGGTGCAGAAGTTGCATGAGAAGGTGTGGCAACAAATTGCAAAATAAATGTAGCAATATGCATCCTATGCCAACAAAGGGAGAAAGAAGATTGTATTTAAATCTATTGATTGAGTTTAGGTGCATATGCACAATGAGAGGTTCTTGGTTTAGAGGCATACAAAGTTGATGCTTAGAGGAGATGGTCCATTTCAAGTGGTGGCATAAATTAATGACAATGCTCATAATTGGACCCTTTTAGTGACTACAATGTGAATGCAACATTTGATGTTGATAATCTTTCTCCTTTTGATGCAAGTAATGACTTGAGGATGAATCCTTTTAAAGAGAGGGAAAATGATGAGATCCATAGAGAAGTTAATGCATACAAGGCTTCTAAGGATCTATGGAGCATTCAAAAAGGGCTAATAAAATGTTCAAGAACTAAAAGGATGAAAGAAACACTTAGCAAGCTAGTTGATGAAATTTGCTCCAAAAAAAGCTAATTCAAGCTTGAAGGGTGGAAAAACATAACTTAATGTGGTCTGAGGCCTCATTAATTTGATTGAATGAGTCAAGATTACAATAAACTCCACTCCCAAATAGGAGTTTATTATAAAATAGGGCAACTCCTAAGACAAATAGGAGTAGATTGTTGTTAGCTTATTTATGAAGTTTGTCATTATCTCTGGAGCATGGGTTGTTAACTTAGCCCTTAAATAAGTCTATTTGAATTGTTAAGAAAAAAAAAAGAATATTAGTGAAAATAAAAGTGAGAATTTTCTCCTTTAGTTCTTTCAAGAACTAAAGAACTTATTAAAAACTAACTCTTCATGTAGCGTTAAACTTGATTTATCACTCCTAAATCCCTTCTTTTTTTGGAGTGTGGTGTCCATATCTATCTTTATACCTTTGGTTTGTGTTCTTATAAGATAATTACATAATCAAGATGCAGAAATGAGACTGTCATCTTTACAATTCCTTTGAAATGGTAAGGCTTCTTTTCTCTGCCTCTATAAAGCATCCAATTTCTGGCACTTTGGCCTTGTCTAGGTAGGAATCAAGCCCCTTTCTAGGGATGGGTTAGATAATTCTATTCTTGTTACCTTTAAAAATTGTAATCTTTTAAACTTTAATTTATTTCAATTGTTTTCTAGATTTCATAGTTTCTTCACATGAAAGGAATATTCTTGATGTTCTTACCTCGCAAATCAAGCTTCACAACAATTGATTCGCTAAAGGATCGATTCCACTAAGCCTAATATACAAGATACATTATAAGGCTATGAAAACAATGTTTAACACCAAAGCCCTTTATTATAGAGCTTGTGGAGAAACAATTTTGTGGGAAACAAACATGCATAGAGCTAACCTCCAAACACTTAGGTATATCAAATGGCATAAGGAAAATCTACCTAAACCTAGAAACTTGAAAATGTTTCTGCCCCAAAGCCTCGATGTCAACAGGATTAGTCAACATAAAGATGGTAGTGTCAACATATCTTTTGCTAGACACTCCATAAGTGCTAGATTCGAATCTAATATGGATGAAGATCTAGAAACCAAAATCTCAAATTATTTGCAACATAGCCTTTCTATGAGACAACCATCGAGCACTTATGCTCAAACTGGTAATACAAGAGGTGTAGATCTATGTGGATAGGTTCCTTAAGCCACTTATGCATCACCATAATAGGAATGCCCAGAATCTCATAGAGCCTTAACATTATAGGTCTAGTTTCTTATTAAGCCTAAGATACAACCTAAGCTCTATGTTTTGGAAAAATATTTTGTGATTAAAAAAGAAATTTTAAGAAAAAATTTTTTGGCCAGCATAATGCTGAAAAAATAGAATGGTTTGTCAAAAATTTTCGAAATGAGAAAAAACTAAAAGTCTAATAAGATTATTCAAACTAGATGACTAGAAACAAAAAGCATGTTTTATTCATTGATTGGTTTAATGAGTATTGATTTCAATGGGGATATGAGTACTTGTGGCCATCTTTCATATAAGAAGATGAATTACAAGCTTAAATCCAATCACAACAATGCAAGTTAATGAATGGCTCAAAAATAAAGTCTGTTCATCCTCCATTATGTGAAATTCAATTCAAGCATAAAGGCTCTTCTATTCTTACATCACCATTCAAAGTACATAGAAAGCATGAAGATATTTGAACAAAAGATACATAAAAGATTATTGAATAAAATAATTATACAAATAAAATTCTGCAAATAATTGGAAACCAACTCATAAATGTGGATGCCACTATATCAAGTTATTCAATTTCAAAAGAAATTTCAAAATTTATTGTCTCTGATACATAGTTTTCAACAAAACCTATTTTAAACCCTTTCAAATTTCAAATACATATCAAATGAATTTTAGAAAGCTTTGATGCTTAGATTATAAGCTATAAAAGAATCTAAACTAGAAGCATCAACAAGCAAAGAGGTATAGACTTTGACTGCACTTAATGATGACTTATCTCAAGCTTTTGTGCTTGACACAAAATCACTAAAGGTACAACATCTCAAGGTGGGACCACTGGGAACATCTTCAAACAAAATATAGTTCTAATTCAATCTATGAGTGGAACATTGATGGATATTCTAAACATTAGATCCTAAATCTCCTTCAACGAATGAATATGATGTCTAATGCATATAGAACCCATAATTATACCTTTAACCATGCCATTGCTGAGATCCTTGTTGCAGGATTCTTAGGATAGCTCAAAGGTTGGTGGATCACATACTCACTCTAGCTAACCACAGTAGCATTTTTCAAGCTATCAAGAGAGATTTTCATGGTGAACCTCTCCTTGATAATAGCCAATAAACAATCCCCAATGTTGTCACAAGTCCTATTTTTGCCATAACAAAGCACTTTATTAGTGATCCATCTCACTTAAAGGATAAGAATGTTGAACTCTAATCTAATTTTAAATGCAAATAATTGCATAATTTCTATTGGTACAAAAATATGTTTCTAATGCATGTCATGTAGCAAGATGATGCAAACCAAGTTTTCTAGAAAAAAAAGATTTTGGTAGGATTACCAAGGCTACTCAACATCAAGGTAAGATCTAAACTGTAAGCTCAGTATAATAGTCTAATTCTATTCTTCTCACAGCCTTGTATGGGTTATAATTGTTGTCAACTAGGTTTAAGTGTGTAAGAACATAAAAGTCATATGGAAGGGCAAGACAGTAAATTCGCCGCAAGTAAGCCCTAGGGTTTCATGGAGGAGTATATAAAGGTTATCAGAAAACAATAAAAACAGACGTATCGACTATTGAGAAAAACAAACAAAAAACTTACGCACACCACCGGTAAGAGAGAGAAACCCGTGAGAAAGGCATACTACTGGTACAAACAAATAGAAAACTTACGCACACCACTGGCAAGAGAGAGAAACCCGTGAAAAAGGCTACTGGCACACCAGCAGTTGGTAGTTGAGCAGATTGGCACACCAGCAGTCAGCAGGTGAGCAGATCGGCACACCATCGGCACACCAACGGTCGGCAACTGAGCAGGTCGGCACACCACTGGCACACCAGTGGTCAACGGAGACAGATCCGGCAGACGGTGTGACAAATCCGGCAGACAGTGAGACAGATCCGGCAGACGGTGAGACAGATCCGGCAGACAGCGAGACAGATTTGGCAGACGGTGTGATATATTTGGCAAACGGTGTGACAGATCCGGCAGATGGTGTGACAGATCCAGCAGACGGCGTGACAGATCCGGCAGATGGTGTGACAGATCCAGCAGACGGCGTGACAGATCCGGCTGGGACAGAAAGAGATCTGGCTGGGACAGAGGAGATCCGGCGACGGCATGAGAGCCGGCTGGGACGGTGACAGATTGGGCTGGGACAGAAAGAGATCCGGCGACAACGTGAGAGAGATCCGGCTGGGACAGAGGAGATCCGGCGACAGTGTGAGAGAGATCTGGCTGAGACAGAGGAGATCCGGCGACGGCGTGAGAGAGAGTCGGCTGGGACGGTGAGAGATTTGGCAGAAGGAGATCCGGTCGACAGTGAGAGATCTGACAAAATGGGGGTCCGGTCAACGATGATAGATCCGGCAGAACAGGGGCTGGATGAAAAACAGAAACCGTGAGGCGAGCCGTGAGACAAGCAGACAGGTGAGATTGTGAGACGGTGAAAGCAGGAGTTGTGTGAGATAACCTAGAGAAGGAATTCGGCAAAGCATTGGAAAGAACTCAACGTATTTCCAGATTTCTTCAAGAGAGGTTAAAGAGCATTGCGGTGAACTTCTAAGCAGCAGTGGAGCAGCCTTTCAATTCAACAGAGGCAAGACAACCTAAAAGAAGGGTAGACACGATAAGTGACACTCTTTGTATTGTACTTGCTTAGTATTTGCAATAGTGAAAGGAGCAGAGAATTAAGGCATCCATTGTAACTAGAATTCTCAAGTATAGTGGATGGTCTCGGTAAGTGAGAGTCCCTACCACCGTGGATGTACGTCACATTGATGAAACCACGTAAATCTCGTGTGTCCTTAATTTGCTTTACACTCTGTGTTTTGAATTGAGTTGTGAACGCAGCTAAAGTATCAGCCAACCCATAACCTAACGAAGGCCTAAACAAGAACATCCAAATTGTCTATTAGACAAGGTGTTTGAAAGGTGACTTTGGGGACTATTGTGATTAGTAGGTAGCAATAGATCTACCTTAGTCAAGTCTGAGAAAGAGTTCACTTTTAAGAAAACGTTGAAGTTGTTCACTTACCTGCGAATTGCGAATTGTGGTGATACTGATTCACCCCCCTCTCAGTATCACAAACTAGTAGATCCTAGGGAGAAGTTGGGAACTTCAATTGGTATCAGAGCACAGGTTCACCAGTTTGAAGTTTTACAGCTTGGTGTACTAGTTTGAATGGATCTAGAAGTTTGACTTGTTCAGCATACTGAGAAATGGAAGTCGGCACCAACATTAGCACCACTTACAGCAAGAAGGTTCCAATCTTTAACAGAACCAACTATCATATGTGGAGAGCAAGAATGCAAGTGGTATTTGCAACCATGGGCATGAATGTGGTGAAATGCATACAGGAGGGTTTTGTGGCTCCGGAAGAAGGTAAAGACCCAACCCCAAAGGAGTTAAGGTAGTTTGAGATAAATGGGAAGACCTCAAATGTCATCATTTTAGCATTGACAGATGTTGAGTATGCTAAAATTATGGACTGCAAATCTGCAAAGGAGATATGGGACAGATTACAGAAAATCTATGAAGGTGATGGCATAATGAAGGAGGCTAAGCTTTAAGTGTTCAAGGAGAGATATGAATCTCTCAGAATGCAAAGAATGAGACAGTTCAAGAGTTCTTCACCAAGGTTATTGACGCTGTAAACGACCTGAGAAGTCATGGGAAGAACAAGAAGGACTCATCGAATGTGAAGAAAATTTTGAGAATTATGTCTGAGAGGTTTGCTTCAAAGGTGGCAGCCATAGAGGAGAGTAGAGATCTCAACTCTATGTTTCTACATGATCTTTAGTGCAATCTCATTGCATATGAGATGAGAATAAAGTCGACTGAGAGCTCCTCAACGTCAAAGTTATCAAAGGAGGCAGCTTTCAAGACTATGAAACACTTGAAGATAAAAGAAAAGGAAGAATCATCTAGTGAGGATAATGATGATGAGGAGGAAGAAAGTGAAGGTGAAGTATTGGCTTACTTCACAAGGAAATTCAAAATGGGGTCTAAGAAAGGAAAAGGACAGTTGTCCTTGAGATGTTATCATTGTGGGCAGATTGGACACTTTGCTTCTCAATGCAAAGTGAAACTTAATGATGAAGATGAGGATGGTGATGATGAGCAGAATTCAAGATGGAGAAAATCATCATTCAAATCAAAGAAGTCCAGTAAGAAGATTGCCAATCCACAGAGGAAGACGAGAGGCTCACTCACGAGTTATATGAGTTAGATAAAAGGAGCTGATGAGGAGGAAGATGAAGACTCATTAGATGAGTATGTCTTTATGGCATCAGCATAAAGTGGTAGCTCAACCTCTGAAGAGGAAGAGGAAGTTGATGAAGAAGAGCCAGATCTTGAAGTTGAGCTGAAAGCAGCTTCAAAGGAGATAATCAGAAGGGGCAGAACCATAAGAAGGTTGAAGGCCCATATAAAACAAGTTGAAGCAAAGACTGAGGAAGCTGAAAGTCAAAATATATGAAGAGAAGATTTGAGGAACAGATCAAAATATGTGAAAACCTTACAGTAAAGCTTGGCTCAAGGGCTTCAAAAATTAAGGAAATGGAGAAAGAGTAGCTGAGACTTCAGCAACAACTCAAAAGTAGCAAAGAGAACTTGCAAAAGCTTGAAATGATAGGAGAAACAAGTTTTGGAAAAGGAGAGAAGAATATAGAGAAAGTGCAGCAATTTGAGGCTGCATTGGCTAAAGAAAATAAGAATGTGCCATAGAAGTTGAAAGAGAAGGTTGTGACTCAGAAGAAGATAACAGAGAATAAAGAAAATCTGAAGAAGCAACCTAGGGTGGCAAACAAGAAGGAAGAAAAGAAAGTCAGGCAGTAGAGGGCTATAGTTGAATAGAAGAAGGAGAAAAACGTGACTAAAATGGAAGTCACACAAGCAAAGAAGCCAGCTACTTTGCCTACACAGCAAGCGATGAACAGAAGAAGACAAGCAGTGATCAGACTCAAGAAGAGGCAGTTTCAAGGTCATTGCCTTTATTGTGGAGTTTAGGGTCATAAAGCAAGTAACTGCTGGTGGAGAAGACTAGTATATGTCTCCAACTTGAGAAGATACAATGTTGCATATAGGGGGAGACAATACAGAATTCAGAAGAGAACACCTGTCGTGAGTTCTTGCACATATTGTAAAAGGTAAGGACACACTGACAAGGATTGTTGGTGGAAGCCCAAACAAGTGGTTTCAAAGAACAAGTTTGCTATATTGGCAGACTTGGAACAATGTGAAAGGTGCGGGCAAGATGGCCATAATGCCAAGAGATGCATGACACTTCTCCTTGAGTAAGAGAAGGCACTCAATGGCACAGCGAAAACAAGCGGTGCAGTCAAAGTTGAGAAAAAGGAGAAAGCTATCTTCCAGCCAGTTCAAAAGAAGGAATATAAAGCTAAGAGGGAGGTGGCTAATATAGCTGAAATCGCACTCAAAGCTAACTGCAAGGATAAGCAGTGGATCCTTGATAGTGGATGCACTTCGCACATAACGGGAGACAAAAGTAAATTATCAAAGCTAAACAAATCAAGAGAAGGCAAAGTCAAGTTTGGCAACGATGATTCACTCAACATCAATGGTCGGAGGTCAGTAAAGATTGGAAGAGGAAAGCTAAAAGATGTTCTGCACGTTGAAGGACTTAGATATAATTTAGCATTTGTCAGTCAGCTATGCAACGAAGACCATAAGGTAATATTCACAAAAACAGGTTGTCAGGTAAAGAGTAAAGAAGGCAATACTATTGTAGCCGGGAAGAGAACAGCTGGAAATTTATATGTGATTGATGAGGACAAGACAAGCAGCTGTTTACTCACCAAAGAAGAAGAAAATCAACTCTGACATAGGAGGCTGGGACACTTATCACAAAATAACATGAGGAAGCTGACCATTACTCATGCAATTAGAGATATTCCCAACCTCAGGAGAGAGAGAGAGTATGTTTGCTCAGCATGCTCTAAAGGAAAACATGTCAGAAAGTAGTATAAGACCAAAGAGTTCAGTTCTGAAGTAGTGCTTGACATTGTGCATACTGATTTGTGTGGGCCGATGAGAACAAAAGGGTTGAAAGGTGAGAGGTACTTCGTCTTGTTTGTTGATGATTATTCCAGAAGGACCTGCATCATGCACCTCAAATACAAATTAGAAGTTCTGAATTTCTTCAAGAGATACAGAAGATTGGCTGAAAATGAGAGGGGAAAGAAGATCAAAGTATTGAGGTCAGGTCAAGGTATTGAATTCATAAATGGAGCTTTTGAAGATTACCTTGAGAAGCATGGAATTCATTATCAGATGGCAGCAGCAAGAACACCTTAACAGAATGGGGTGGTAGAGAGGAAGAATAGAGCTGTGGTTGAAATGACAAGAACTTTACTACTGGAATCCAAGCTTCACACAAGATTTTGGACAGAAGCAACATTTACAGCCGTGCACCTACTGAATAGAGTTCTACTAAGGCCCAATACTGATAAGACTCCATATGAGCTATGAAGTGGGAAGAAGACAACAGCCAAGTATCTCAGAGTCTTTGGCAGCCCATGTTTTGTGAAGAACAAGGAGCAAAACTTGGGGAAAATTTAATGCTAGGTCTGATGAAGGCATCTTTGTGGGATACTTAGTAAAGACAAAAGGTTATAGAGTTTTCCTGCATAAGCTGGGAAAAGTGATCACTTCCAGTGATGTAAGAATAGATGAGAACTAGAAAATAATGCAAAATGGAGAAGCTGAGGACAATGAAGAAGATGACTTCAATGTAGATGAAGAATCAGACCAATCTAAAGAAAAGGAACAAGAAGTGAGTTTAGACTCGGAGAAGAGTGAGTCTGAAGATGAAGAAAGAGATCCTCTTGCAACTAAGACAGTGCAAGGAAGAAGGACAAAGAAAACATGGACCAGTGCTCATCAAGAAGATCAAATCATAGGTGACCTATTAGCAGGAGTTACAACAAGAAGAAGAATGGTGGGAGCTACTGCTCTACTCTCACAAGTTGAACCTAAATCTGTTAAAAAGGCTATTCAAGACTAAGCCTGGGTCAAAGCTATCAATGAGGAGCTGGATCAAATTGAGAAGAATGATATATGGGAGCTGGTTCCAAGACCCACTAATAAGAATGTCATAGGAACAAAGTGGGTGTTTAGGAATAAACACAATGAAGATGGCAAGGTGGTGAGGAACAAGGCCAGGCTGGTTTGTAAAGGCTATACTTAAATAGAAAGGGTAGATGTTGATGAAACTTTTGCACCAGTAGCAAGGTTAGAAACTATCAGAATGTTCTTAGCTTTGGCAGCACACAAGAGGTATAAAGTCTATCAGATGGATGTGAAATCTGCCTTTCTGAATGGGCTCCTAAAAGAAGAAGTGTATATTGAACAACCCGATGGAGTACAAATCAGTAAGGATGAGACACAAGTGTGCAAGCTGAAGAAAGCCTTGTATGGTCTTAAGCAAGCTCCAAGAGCATGGTACAGCACGCTGGATGTATACTTGAGAAGGTTGAACTTCAGAAGAGGAACGGTTGATAATAACCTATATGTGATCAATTCAGAGAAAGGCCAGCTGATAACCATAGTATATGTAGATGACATCATCTTTGGAGGGGATCACTCTGAACTATGCCAAGATTTTGCATAGAAGATGAGTGAGGAATTTGAGATGTCATTGATTGGAGAAATGACGTACTTTCTTGGATTACAGATAAAGCAGTGTGAAGAAGGTATCTTTATTTCTTAGACGAAATATGCCAAAGAGATGCTGAAAAGGTTTGGCATGAAGGATAGCAGATCTGTCAGTACCCCTATGACAGTGGGCTGCAAGTTAACAAAAGATCAGGAGGGAAGGAGTACAAGCCTTACAGAGTACAGGAAGATGATAGGGAGCCTTCTATACCTTACGGCATCAAGGCCTGATCTTATGCAAGCTGTGTGCATTGCCAGCAGATTCCAAGCTGATCCTAAAGAGTCTCATGTGTTGGCAGTGAAAAGAATCCTAAGGTACCTCAAAAGAACACTAGAAATGGGCTTGTGGTATCTAGCCATAGATTCTGTTAAACTACAAGCATACACTGATGCAGACTGGGCAGGACGTATAGATGATAGAAAATCAACCAGCGGCTGTAGCTTCTACTTGGGTTCAAAGTGTGTTGCATGGTTAAGTAGAAAGCAAAACAATGTTGCTTTGAGCACAGCTGAGGCTGAGTATATGGCTGCTTATGCAGCATGTACACAGGTGATATGGATGCTAAGACAATTGGCAGACTTGGGTGTTGAAATGAAGTTACTAATGAGTGTACTTTGTGATAATCAAAGTGCTATTGATCTCAGCAAGAATCCGGTTCAACATTCAAGGAGCAAGCATATTGACATCCGGTTTTACTTCATCAAAGATCAAGTAGAACAAGGCACAATTCAGTTGGAGTATATTGGCACTAAAGATCAAATTTTAGATATTCTAACTAAACCTCTGTCCATAGAGCTATTTGAAAAGCACAAATTGAGTCTATCTGTGCAAATGCCTCCTCAAGCCTGAAGTTTAGGTAAATCCTCCATCTTCACTTTTCGAGTTTTTCAAATTTGTAATTGGTTGGCAAAGGGGGAGAGAAACAACAGTGCAGGGGGAGTTGTTAAGAAAGGGGGGTGCATATTTAGGGGGAGTTGAAATTGCTATATAGTGGCTTTTGTCATGAGTATTGCCAACAATTACAAAGGGGGAGATTGTTGTTCCCACAGCCTTGTATGGGTTGTAATTGTTGTCAACTAGGTTTAAGTGTGCAAAAACGTAGAAGTCACATGGAAGGGCAATATAGTAAATTCGCCGCAAGTAAGTCTTAGGTTTCATGGAGGAGTATATAAAGGTTATCTGAAAACAACAAAAACAGACGTATCGGCTATTGAGAAAAACAAATAGAAAACTTACACACACCACTAGTAAGAGAGAGAAACCCGTGAAAAAGGCACACTACTGGCACACCAGCAGTTGGTAGTTGAGCAGATCAGCACACCAGCAGTCAGCAGGTGAGCAGATCGGCACACCACCGGCACACCAGCGGTCAACGGAGACAGATCCGGTAGACGGCGAGACAGATCCGGCAGACAGTGTGATAGATCCGGTAGACAGCGAGACAGATCCGACAGATGGCGTGACAGATCTGGTAGATGGCGTGACAGATCCGGCTGGGACAGAAAGAGATCCGGCTGAGACAGAGGAGATCCGGCAACGGCGTGAGAGAGTCGGCTGGGACGGTGACCGATCTGGCTGGGACAGAAAGAGATTCGGTGACAGATCCGGCTGGGACAGAAAGAGATCTGGCGAAGGTGTGAGAGAGATCCGGCTGGGATAGAGGAGATCCGGCGACGGTGTGAGAGAGATCCGGCTGGGATAGAGGAGATCCGGCGACGGTGTGAGAGAGATCTGGCTGAGACAGAGGAGATCCAGCGACAGTGTGAGAGAGTCGGCTGAGACGGTGAGAGATCCGGCAGAAGGAGATCCAGTCGACGGTGAGAGATCCGGCAGAACAGGGGTCCGGTCGACGGTGAGAGATCCGGCAGAATAGGGGTCTAGTCAACGATGACAGATTCGGCAGAACAGGGGCTGGACGAAAAACAGAAACCGTGAGGCGAGCCGTGACACAAGGAGACGGGTGAGACTGTGAGACGGTGAAAGCAGGAGCTGTGTGAGACAACCTAGGGAAGGAATTCGGCGAAGCATCAGAAAGAACTCAACGTATTTCCAGATTTCTTCAAGAGAGGTTAAAGAGCTTTGCGGTGAACTTCTAAGCAGCAGTTGAGCAGCTTTTCAATTCAACAGAGGCAAGACAAGTTAGAAGAAGGGTAGACACAGTAAGTGACACTTTTTGTATTGTACTTGCTTCGTATTTGCAATAGTGAAAGGAGCAGAGAATTAAGACATCCATTGTAACTGGAATTCTCAAGTATAGTGGATGGTCTCGGTAAGTGAGAGTCCCTACCACCGTGGATGTATGTCACATTGACAGAACCACGTAAATCTTATGTGTCCTTAATTTGCTTTACACTCTGTGTTTTGAATTGAGTTGTGAACATAGCTAAAGTATCAGCCAACCCATAACCTAACGAAGGCCTAAACAAGAACATCTGAATTGTCTATTAGGCAAGGTGTTTGAAAGGTGACTTTGGGGACTATTGTGATTAGTAGGTAGCAATAGATCTACCTTAGTTGAGTCTGAGAAAGAGTTCGCTTTTAAGAAGAGGTTGAAGTTGTTCACTTACCTATGAATTGCGAATTGTGGTGATAATGATTCACCCCCCTCTTAGTATCACAAACTAGTAGATCCTAGGGAGAAGTCGGGAACTTCAAATTCTTTATCATCAATTGGCCTATGGTGAACTAATAAGCTCTGTCCAAAAAGAAGGACTATAGATCTATTCAAATCTAAAGCTCCAAAAACAAATCAAGCGGGAACAAAAGTAGACTTAGAAGGAGTTAAGATTCTTTTATGCCCAATTTGATGATGACCTTTATCACAAAGAAAAGACGTAAAGAAAGCATAGGCACAATACCAAATCAAAAAATCCTTTTTACACAAAATCTAAACCCAAATAGCACCAACAGCATTCTAAGCCCAAAGAAACTTTTAGACCTAAACCTAATAAGCCTCAACAAACAAAAGCCCAAACATTTAGATATATTTGTTAAAATTGCGGTAAGTTTGGTCACATGTCTAGATACTATAAACTTCAGAAAAAACTCTAAGCCCTTGAACTACCTAATACTATTCAAGTTTGACTACAAGCATTGTTGGTTGAAACCTTAGAAGCTAGTACTCCTAAACTATCTTCTAAGGATGAAGCTAGTCTCCAAGTTAATGAACTCGAAACCTCTTCTAAAATAAGGTATGAAGAGAAAGAGGTAAGTATCCTAATGTGTGCTCAAGAGCAAATCCTTGAGATACTTGATATGTTAGGAAATGATCAAGCTAAAGGCTAGTTTCTAGAAAACCTCCTTAAAAGCCCAACAACTTCAAATCCAAACCCATTGATTTAGTCCATCCAAGCTCCTTATAATCTTCAAGATGTTTTAAAAAGGTTTGACCAAACCCAAACCAAGCCTCATCTCAACCATGGACTAATTAGCATCCAACCATAGTGTGAGAGATTAAACATCAGGTCAAAGAGTTACCTTGTCTTCACATAAGCAATCCCAGCCTATCCAAAATAGTTAGGATTGATGCGTCTAAACTAAGATATGGAAGCATTTTGAAATAAGTAAAGGATTAGCATGAACTTGTTTCTTTCACATCCAAGCATTGGAATGACTATCAAAGATGGTATTCTACCATTAACAAAGAAATTTTGGCAATTATTTTATGCATTTCAAAATTTCAGCATGATTTGCTAAATCAAAAATACTTATTACACATTGATTGTCAAGGAGCAAAATCTATTTTACAAAAAGATGTTCAAAATATTGCATTTAAATAGATTTTTGTATGATGGTAAGCAATTTTAAGTTTTTTAAATTTGAAATTAAACATATTTGAGGTTCTTTAAACTACTTATCATATTTTCTTACAAGAGAATTCTTGCAGGGAACAAGAACCTTAACCTCACAACAAGCCCAAAATGCCCAAGAAATCCAAAAAGAAAGCCTAAGCAAAGAAAGCCCAACAAGAAAAGACCCAATCATAAACAACCTAACAAAAAGCATAGGTTGACATGCTCAACTCAAAAAGCCACAACTCAAACCCTTCAAGTTCCCAAAACATTCCAAGCCCATGAAAGTAAGCCACTAATGACTCTTCAGAGTCTTTAGCCTCAAGCATGCCCAACATTGAAGCCTTAAGCCCAAAAACCCAAAAACCTATTAAAAAAACGAAAAAAAGGAAGAGATGATCATATTATTTAGGAATTAAACCATTCAATATCAATGATGAAAGCTAATCAAGATCAATGACTCCTTTGTTTAATAGAATTCAATGGATTTAGAGCATTAAAGGTGTACAAATGTGCTTCTTCTAATGATTACAATGTTTTATGTTGACACAAAATTTAATTTTTCATCATTTTATGTAAATAAGTTATTGTAACAAAGAAAGGAGAGTTGTTAGTTAAAACTAAAGTGATGGTACCATTATTTAGGGTTTAAAACACTTAATACCAATAGGAAAAGCTAATCAAGACCACTCATACCTTTTTTTAATGAAATTCAATGGGTTCAAAGTACTAGAAATGTGGAAACAAGCTTGATGGAGTGAATATAATGGTTGTTGGATGGCAAGTAGTTGAGAACAATAATTTAGTACCTAACTTACCCATAACGTCTTCCAAAAGTAGCTTAAGAACTTTGTTTCTTGGTTTGAAACAATGCTCTGAGGCACACCATGCAAATGTACCTCTTTAAAGAATAATTTAACTATATTATTTGCATCGTTAATTTTATGACATGGGATGAAGTGTGTCATCTTTGAAAACTTGTCAATAACAATAAATATAGAATGCTTACCCCATTTTGATCGTGGCAGCTATAGCACAAAGTCCATAAATAAATCAACCTAGGTTTGCTTAGGTATGGGTAAAGGAATATTGAGACCTCTTCATTTTTAGCTAATAAGGCTCCTTCCTTCATTGCAAGGACATATTTACACAAAATGATGGTGAAATTAACCATTTTGTCTTCATAAAACATTAAATTCATTGGAACAAACATGTTTGGACACATTTGGTACTTTAAATCTATTGAATTCCATCAATTAAATGTTTGATTAATCTTAATTAACTTTTGTTAAAGGTATTAAATGGTTTAATTCTTAAACAATGAGACCACCTCTTCATTTTTTGATAACAAGGCTTCTCTTTTTGTTACAAGGCCTTATTTCCACAAAATGATCTTGCAATTAACTTTTTGTGTCAACATTAAGTATCATATCCATTGCACCAAGCTTGATTGTCCATATTTGGTACTCTACATCCTTGAATTCTATATATAAAAAAAAGGTGTGATTGGTTGAGATTATCTTTTCTTATACATATTAAGTGTTTCAATTGTTGAATAATGAAATTGTCTCTTTATTTCTAGCTAGCAAGGCTCGTTCCTTTGTTGCAAGGGCTAATTTACACAAAATAATGGTGAAATTAACTTTTGTATCTACACAAAACATTATATTCATTAAAATAAGCATGTTTGTACACTTGTGCTACTCTGAACCTATTGAATTCCATTAGGTAAATAAGTCATTAATCCTAATTAGCTTTACTTACATGTATTGAATAGTTTAATTCTTGAACAATGAGAATGCCTCTTCATTTTTTGACAATAAGGCTTATCTTTTCATTGCAAGGACTCATTCCCACAAAATGATCTTGTAATTAACTTTTGTGTTAACATTAAACATTATATTAACCAGAACTAGCTCATTTGTCCAATTTTGGCACTCTATATCCATTGAATTCCATAAAAAAAGAATATGACTAGTCTAGATTACCTTTTCTTAATGTATTAAGTGTTTCAATTCTTGAATAATGACACAGTAATGTGAATCCCAAAATATATGGTTTAGGGATCCAACACATATAAGGAATCAAACAAGAACCCAAGAAAGCTAAATTAGGTTTCAATTATGCAAGTCTTAGTTCTAATATTCAAGGAACACAACCTAAGCTATAATGACAAATATGGATGGCGCCCTCTAGCAAAGAAGGGATTTAAGAGTGATAAGTTGGGTTGAACATCACAAGAAAAGTTAGTTCTTGATAAGTTGTTTAGTTCTTTAAAAAACTAAATAAGAAAATCTCACTTTTATTTTCTCTAATGTTATACTCTTTTTAGCATTGAAATTAAGCATATTTATAGGGTGAATTAATGATCATAATAATCCTAAAAATGAAGACATTGACAAACTCCTAAAATGTAAGAACACTCTTATTTTATAACAAACTCCTAATTAGGAGTGGATTTTATTGTATCCTTGGCCCATTAAGTACTCTAATGAAATTATTAAAGCCTTAGCCCATATTAAGATGTGCTTTGCTACCCTTTAAGATTGAATTATCTTCTTTGGCCTAAATTTCTTTAATCAGCAGGCTAAGTGCCTCTTTCATCCTTTTAGCTCTTAAACAGGTCATAGGCCCTTCTTAAATGCTTAATTGACCCTTAGAAGCCCTCTATACATTAGTTCCTTCATGGATCTCATCATTTCCCCTCACCTTAAAATGATTTGCCTCAAATCATCAATTACATGAAAAAAAAAAAAAATGTCAGGAACAACCTCACATGCACTCTCCCTCACATGTTTCACTCCACTCCCTTATAGTATGATAGTCACTCTTGTATTTGCACACTATATAAATTTGGCTTTTCTCTCATATTCCTTTATTGAACTAAACAAGCTTAATTAAAGTCACATTATAACCAACTAATTCTAACAAATTAGAATCAAAGAAAAGTACACTATGATTAAATTGTAAAACACAAAAAAAAAGATTAATTATATCCAAATCATTGTTGGAATTGCAAAGAAATAAGGAAATAAAGGTTCTATAAAATGTGGCAAGCAACCTAGTGTTTGTAGACAAAAAAAAAAAAAAAGCTAATGTTTGTAGATTCAAGAACAAGAGGCTATAGAATGTGGTAAAGAAGAAGAACAAAAGAAAAACTCAAACTTTAGACAAATAAACCTATAATCCTTAAAGCTTTGATACTAACTAATGTGAATCCCAAAAGACACGTCTAAGGACCCATCACCTACAACTAATCAAAGAAGAACCCAAGAAAGTTAAATCATATTTTAATTATGAAAAAACTAGACCTAAAGTACAAGGAACAAGAACCCAAGGTATAATGAAGCATATGAATGTCATAGTTTAGCAATGAAAGGATTGATAAGTTAAGTTAAATGCTATAAGAAGAGTTAGTTCTTGAAAGAACTAAGGAAGAAAATTTTCGTTTTTATTTTTACTAATGTTTTGCACTTTTAAACAATGAAATCAATCTTATTATAAGCTGAATTAACAACCTTAAAATCCCTAAAAATAAAGGCAATGATAATCTCCTGAAATATAAAACACTCCTATTTTATGGCAAACATGTATTTTATAAAAAAAAAATACTCCTATTTAAGAGTGAATTTTATTGTAGTTCTAGCCTATTAAGTACTCCAATCAAATTAATAAAGCCTCGACCTACATTAAGATATGATTTACTACCCTTCAAGCTTGAATTATATGAATAAGCTCATTTGTACATCTTTGGTACTCTAAATCTATTGAATTCCATGAAGAAAAAAAAAGTGTGATTGGTCTAAATTATCTTTTCTCATATGCATTGTGTGTTTCAATTCTAGAATAATGACATTGTCTCTTCATTTTTGATTAATAAGGCTCCTCACTTTATTACAAAGACTCATTTAAACAAAATGATGGTGAAATTAATTTTTATATCTACACAAAACATAATATTCATTGGACCAAGCATGTTTGCACACCTTTTGTACTCTAAAACCATTGAATTCCATCAAGTAAATGAGTCATTAATCTTAATAAGCTTTCCTTATAGGTATTGAATGGTTTAATTCTCAAATAATGAGTCCACTTCATTTTTTTACAACAAAACTTCCCTTTTCGTTGTAAGGTCTCATAGTTAACTTTTGTGCCAATAACAAACATTATATTTATTGTAATAAGCTCATTTGTACATTTTTGGTACTCTAAATCCATTGAATTCCATCAAAAATAGGTGTGATTGGTCTAGATTAACTTTTAATATATTAATTAAGTGTTTTAATTGCTAAATAATGAGAATGTCTCTTCTTTTCTAGGTTTCTTCCTTCATTGCAAGGACTCCTTTACACAAAATCATAATGAAATTAACTTTTTTGTCAATACAAAATAAAATATCAATTAAAACAAGCACATTTAAGTGCCCTTGGTACATTAAACACTTTGAATTCCATCAAGAAAATGAGTTATTAATCTTGATTAGCATCCCTTAGAGGTATAAAATAGTTTTATTCCTAAAAAATGACATTGCTTCTTCATTTTTTTGATGATAATGCTTCTCTTTTCATTACAAGTACTCATTCCCATAAAATGATCTCATAATTAACTTTTGTCTACAACAAACATTATATTTAGTGCAATAAGCTCATTTGTAGATCTTTAGTGTTCTAAATCAATTAAATTTCATTAAAAAATAAATATTGGATTGGTCTTAATTAGCTTTTTTCATATGTATTGAGTGTTTGGTGCTTTGAACCTTTGAATTCCATCAAGTAAATGAGTCATTGATCTTCATAAGTTATCCTTATAAGTATTGAATTGTTTAATTCCTAAATAATAAGGCTATCTCTTTTATTTTTTGAAACAAAACTTCCCTTTTTGTTATAAAGACTCATTAGCTTTTGAGTTAACAACAAACATTATATTCCTTATAACAAGCTCATTTCTTCATTTTTGGTGCCTTAAATCCGTTGATGTCCATCCAAAAAAATGTGTGATTGGTCTAGATTAGCATTTTTTTTATACATAGAGAGTGTTTCTAATACTAAATAATAAGACAATCTCTTCATTTCTAACTAATAATGGTCCTTTATTACAAGGACTCATTTACACAAAATGATGGTGACATTAACTTTTGTGTCAACAAAAAAACATTATATTATTTGGAACAAGCACATTTGCACACCTTTAATACTCTAAACCCATTGAATTCTATCAAGTAAATGAGTCATTGATCTTGATTAGCTTTCCTTACAAATATTGAATGATTTAATTCTCAAACAATGAGAACACCTCTTCATTTTTTGATGACATGGCTTCCCCTTTTGTTGTAAGGACCCATTCACACAAAATGATCTCAAAATTAACTTTTTGTTAACAATAAGCATTATATTGATTGTATGAAACTCATTTCTACACCATTGGTACTAACTTTGGTCTAAATTGCATTGAATTGCATCAAACAAAGGTATGATTGGTCTAAATTAGCTATTATTATTTGTATTAAGTGTTTTAATTCTAAAATAAGGAGATCATTTATTCATTTATAACTAACTTTATTTTTTGGGGTTTTAAGGTTATTAATTCAGCCTATAAATAAGCTTGATTTTATTATTGAAAAGAGCATAACATTAGTGAAAATTTTCTCCTTTGATTTATTTGAAAAACTAAAGAACTTATCAAGAACAAACTCTTCTTATAGTGTTTAACCTAAATTTTTACTCCTGAATCCCTTCTTTACTAGTGTGGCATTTATATCCTTCCTTATACCCTAGGTTCATGTTCCTTGAACATTGGGTCTAGGTCTTACATGATTTAAATATGATTTAGCTTTCTTAGGTTCTTATTCAATTCCTTAAGTGTGTTGGGTTCCTAAGCCACATTTGTGAGGATTCACATCATTTTGTGTCAACATAAAACATTATATTTAATACAACAAGCATGATTGTAAACCTTTGATACTCTTAGCCCATCAAATTCCATCAAGTAAATGAATCATAGATCTTGATTAGTTCTCCTTACAAGTGTTATATGGTTTAATTCTCAAACAATGTAACCTCTTTTTCATTTGTTGATAGCAACTCTTCTCCTTTCATTGCAAGGACTTATTCACACAAAATGATCTCCTTTCATTGCAAGGACTTATTCACACAAAATGATCTATTTTCATTGCAATAAGCTCATTTATACAACTTTGGTACTCTAAATCCATTGAATTCCATCAAAAATGGGGTGTGATTGGTCTAAATTATCTTTTCTTATGCACATTGGGTGATTCAATTACCAAATAATAAGACTATCTCTTCATTTCTAACTAATAAGGCTCATTCCTTTGTAATTACCTTTCATGTCAACAAAAAATATTATATTCATTGCAACAAGCTCATTTGTACATCATTAGTACTTTAAATCCATTGAATTCCATCAATTAAATGAGTAATTAATCTTGATTAGCTTTCCTTATAGGTATTGAATGGTTTAATTCTTGAACAAGGTGATCATCACTTCATTTTTTGCTTACAAGAATGTTTATAATCATTATATTCATTACAACAAGTATGTCTATACAACTTTGGTACTCTAAACTAATTGAATTCATACATATAAGGGTCAAATTGATCTTGATTTGCATTTCTTATAGCTATTTAAGTTTTTAATTCTAGAATAATGAAATTTTCTTTTCATTAACAAGGCTTTTTCCTTCAATGCATGAGCTTATTTACATAAAATGATAGTGAAATTAAATTTTGTGTAACTCAAAACATCCTATTCAACAAAATAGGGTTGTTAATACTCCTTTAGTACTTTAAATCCACTAAATTCCATGAAGATAATGAGTCATTGATCTTGATTAGCTTTCCTTATAGGTATTGAATGGTTTAACTCCTAAACAATGGCACTCTCTTCATTTTCTAATAACAAGGCTATTCATTTTGTTATAAAGAGTCATTCACACAAATTGATCTTATAATTAACTTTTGTGCCAAAAGCAAACATTATACTCATTACAATAAGAACATTAGTACTTTAAACCCATTGATTTCCATGAAGGAAATGAGTCATTAATCTTGATTAGCTTTCTTTATTAGCATTGAATGGTTTAATTCTCCAACAATGAGATTGCCTCTTCATTTTTTGATAACAAGGCTTCTTTTTTCATTGCAAAGAGTTATTTACACAAAATGTTATCGTAATTAACTTTTGTGCTGGGAGCAAACATTATACTCATTACAATAAGATCATTGGTACATCTTTGGTACTCTTAACCCATTAAATTCCATCAAGTAAATGAGTCATTGATCTTGATTAACTTTTTTTATAGGCATTGAATGAATGGTTTAACTCCAAAACAATGGCACTATCTCTTCATTTTCTAATAACAAGGCTATTCATTTCATTGTAAAGAGTCATTTACACAAAATGATCTCATAGTGGTGAAGAAGTTGCATGAGAAGGTGTGGCAACAAATTACAAAATGAACATAGAATTATGCATCCCATGTCATCAAAGGAAGACAGAAGGTGGTATTTAAACTTAGTGATTGAGTTTAGGTGCATATGCACAATGAGAGGTTCTTGGCTTAGAGGCATTCAAAGTTGTAGCTTAGAAGAGATGGTCAATTTCAAGTGGTGGCACAAATTAATGATAATGCCTACAAGTTTTAGTGAGTACAATGTGAGTGCAACATTTGATGTTTATAATCTTTTTCCTTTTGATGCAAGTAATGATTTGAGGACAAATCATTTTAAGGAGAGGGGAAATGATGAGATCCATGGAGAAGTTAATACAAGGAGGGCTTCTAAGGATCCATGGAGCATTTAAGAAGGGCCAATAAAATGTTCAAGAGCTAAAAGGATGAAAAAAGCACTTAGCAAGTTGATTGATGAATTTTGTTCCAAAAAAAGCTAATTCAAGCTTAAAGGGTGGAAAAACATATCTTAATGTGGTCTAAGGCCTTATTAATTTAATTGGAGTACTTAATGAGTTAGGGTTACAATAAATTCCACTCATAAATAAGAGTTTATAATAAAATAGGGCAACTCCTAAAACAAATAGGAGTAGATTGTTGTTAGATTATTTACAAAGTTTTTCATTATCTCTAGGGTATGGGTTATTAATTTAGCCCACAAATAATTATGTTTACATTATTAAAAAAAGAACATTAGTGAAAATAAAAGTAAGAATTTTTTCATTTAGTTCTTTTAAGAATTAAAGAACTTATCAAAAACTAACTCTCATAGTGTTCAACCTAACTTATTACTCCTAAATCCCTTCTTTTTCTAGAGTGTGGTGTCCATATCCATCTTTATACCTTAGGTTTGTGTTTCTACAAGATGATTACACAATCAAGATGGAGGAGTGGGACTACCATCTTTACAATTCCTTTGAAATGGTGAAGCTTCTTCCCTCTACCTCTATAAAGCATCACTGAAGTGTTACAATTTCTTGCACTTTGGCCTTGTCAAGGTAGGAATCAAGCCCTTTTCTAAGGAAGGGTTGGATACTTTTGTTCTTGTTGCCTTTAGAGATTGTCATATTATAAAATTAAATGATTCTCTCTTAGGTATTATAGAAACAAGCTTAAGTTTAGGTCCAATTTATTTTAATTGTTTTCCAAATTTCACAGTTTCTTTGCATGAAAGGATATTCTTGATGTTCTTACCTTACAAATCAAGCTTCACAACAATCAATTCACTAAAGAATCAATTCCACTAAGCCTAATGTATAGGATACATTATAAGGCTATGAAAGTAGCATTCAACACCAAAGCCCTTTGTCATGGAACCCATAAGGAAACAATTCTATGGGAAACAGATATTCACAAAGCTAACCTCCAAACACCTAGGTACATTAAATGGAATGAGGTAAATCTACTTGACACCTGGAAACTTGAAAATGTTTTTGCCCTAAAGCCTCCTTTGGCAATGGATGTCAACAAGATTACTTAGAATGGAGATGGCAGTGTCAACATGTCTTTTGCTAAACACTCCACAAGTGTTGAATCTTAATCCAATAAGGATGAAAATCTAGAAACCAAAATCTAAAATTATTTGCAACATTGCCTTTCTACAAGATAATCATTTAGCATTTATGCTCGAATTGGTAGTATAAGAGGTGGATAGGTCCCTTAAGCCACTTATGTGCCACCACAATAGGGCTCCCCAAAATCTCCCTAAGCCTTGGCATCATAAGTCCAATTTCCTATTAAGCATGAGATATATCCTAAGCTCCATGTTTTGGAAAAAGATTTTGTGATTAAAAATGAAATTTATGGCTAGCATAATGCTAACAAAAGAGAATGGTTTTTCAAAAATTTTCAAAAGGAGAAAAAACTGGAAATCTAGTAAGATTATTATGACTGGGTGACTAGAAACAAAAAGCATGTTTTATTTTTTGATTGGTTTGATGAGTACTATTTTCAAGTACCTATGGTCATCTTTTAAAGAGGAAGGTGAATTATAAGCTCAAATCCAATCACAACAATGCAAGTTAATGAATGGCTCAAAAATGGAGTAAGTTCATTCTCCATCTTGTGAAATTCAATTCAAGCACAAAGGCTCTTATATTCTTACGTCACCATTCAAAGTACATAGAAAGCATGAAGATTTTTAAACAAAAGATATACAAAAGCTTACTGAACAAGTTTTTGAATTTCAAAAGAAATTTCAAAATTTGATGCCTTTGCTACAGAGTTTTCAACAAAACCTATTTTTAAACCTTTTCAAATTTCAAACACATCATCAATAGAATTTAAGGAAGCTTTGATGCTCAAACTATAAGCTATAAAAGAATCTAAACCCTAAGCATCAATAAGCAAAGAGGTATAGACTTTGATTGCACTTAATGATGACTTATCTCAAGATTTTGTGCCTGACACAAAATCACTAATGGTAAAACATCTTAAAGTGGAACCACTGGGAACATCTTCAAAGATGTACTATCCCTGATCCATAGCTCTTGACCTTGCTTTTGAAGAAAAGCTAATTTTTCTTCAAACAAAATATAGTTCTAATTCAATCTATAAGTGGAACATTGATGGATATTTTGAACATTAGATTCTGAATCTCCTTCAACAAATGACCATAGTGTCTAACGCATACAAGACCCATAGTCATACCTTTAGCCATGCCATAGTTGAGATCCTTGTTGTAGGATTCTTAAGATAGCTCAAAGGTTGGTTAGATCACATACTCACTCCAACTGACAATGACAACATTTTCCAAGCAATCAAAAGAGATGCTCATGGTGAACCTCTCCTTGATAATATCCAACAAACAATCCCTAATGTTGGGGCAAGTCTTATCTTTGCCATAATAAAGCACTTTATTGGTGATTCATGTCACATAAAAGATAAGAATGTTGAACTCTTATCTAATTTTAAATGCAAATATTTGCACAATTTCCATTGTCACATAATTATGTTTCTAACACGTGTCATGCAACAAGATGATGCAAATCAAGTTTTCTAGAAAGAAAAGTTTTTTGTAGGATTACTATGGCAACTCAGCGATAAGGTAAGATCTAAACTGTAAGCTCAGTATAATGGCCAAATTCTTTATCATCAATTGGCTTATGGTGAACTAATAAGCTTTGTCCAGAAAGAAGGACTGTAGATTTGTGCAGATCTAAAGCTCCAAAAATAGATCAAGTGAAATCAAAAGCATACTCAAAAGGAGTTGGGATCCTCTTATGCCCAATTTAATGATAATCTCTATCATAAAGAAAAGACCTAAACAAAGCATAAGCCCATTACCAAATCAAAAAATCCTTTTCACTCAAAATTTAAGCCTAACGAACACCAACAATCTTCTAAGCCCAAAAAAACTTTTAGGCCTAAACCTAATAAGCATAAACAAACAAAAAAGCCCAAGCATCCAAATACTGTTGTTATAATTGTGGAAAGCCTAGTCACATGTCTAGATACTATAAACTTCACAAAAAGCTCCAAGCCTTTGAACAGTTTAATAGTGTTCAAGCCCAACTATAGGCATTATTGTTTGAAACCTTAGAAGCTAGTACTTTTGAACTATCTTCTAAAGATGAAGCTAGTCTCCAAGTTGATGAACTCAAAGCCTCTTTTGAAATAAGGTCAGAAGAGAAAGAGGTAAATGTCCTAATGTGTGCTTAAGAGCAAAGCTTCAGGATATGTAATACGTTAGGAAATGATCAAGTTAAAACCTAGTTTCTATAAAAGCTCTTTGAAAGCCCATCAACTTCAAATCCAAACCTATTACTTTAGTCCATCTAAGCTCCTTATAATCTTAAAATTGTTCTAAAAAGGTTTGACCAACCTTAAACCAAGCCTTATCTCAACCATAGACTGATCAATAGATAGCCATATTGAGAGGGATTAAATGTTAGGTCAAAGAGTTGCCTTGTCTTCACATAAGCAATCCCAACCAACCCAAAATAGTTAAGACTAATGCGTCTAAACTAGGATATGAAGGGATTTAGAAACAAGTCAAGGATTAGTATGAACAACTTGTTCATTTCACATCTAAGCATTGGAATGACTGTCAAAGGTGGTATTCTGCTATTAAAAAGGAAATTTGGCAATTGTTTTATGCATTTTAAAATTTCAACATGATTTGTTAAATCAAAAATTCTCATTGTGCATTGATTGTCAAGTAGCAAAATCTATTTTACAAAAGGATGTTCAAAATATTGCATCCAAATAGATTTTTGCATGATGGCAAGTAATTTTAAGTGTTTTTGATTTTGAAATTGAACATATTTGAAGTTCTTCAAACTACTTACTAGATTTTCCTACAAGAGAATTTTTGTAGGGAACAAGAACCTCATCCTCAAAACAAGCCCAAAATGCCCATGAAATCCAAAATGAAAGCTCAAGCAAAGAAAGCCCAATAAGAAAAGAACCAATCACAAACAACCTAACCAAAAGCATGGGTTGACATGTTTAGCTTAAAAAGCCAAAGCTCAAACCCTTTAGGTTCCCAAAACATTCCAAGCCCATGAAAGCAAGCCACTGATGACTTTTCTAAGTCTTCAACCCCAAGCATGCCCAATATTGAAACCTTAAGCCCAAAAGCCCAAAAACTTATGAAAGCTTGGTTCAATATAATGAATATAATGAATATAAACATGCTTGTTATAAAAAAAATGAAGAGATAAAGAGATGATCACATTATCTAGGAATTAAACCATTCAATATTGATATTGAAAGCTAATCAAGATCAATGACTCTTTTATTTAATAGAATTTAATGGATTTAGAGCACCAAAGGTGTGCTTCTTCCAATGAATACAATGTTTTATTTAAACACAAAATTTAATTTCATCATCATTTTGTGTAAACGAGTCATTGTAACAAAGGAAGGAGAGTTGTTGGTTAGAATTAAAGTGATGGTGCCATTATTTAGGGTTTAAGACACTTAATACATATAAGAAAAGCTAATCAAGACCACTCATACTTTTTTCTAATGAAATTCAATGGGTTTAAAGTACCAAAGATGTGGAAACAAGCTTGCTGGAGTGAATATAGTGGTTATTGGATGGCCAGTAATTGAGAACAACAATTTAGTGCCTAACTTACCTACAACATCTTCTAGAAGTAGCTCAAGAACATTGTTTCTTGGTTTGAAACAATGTTGTAAGGCATGCCTTGCAAATGTACCTCTTTAAAGAACAATTTGACTACATTGTTTGCATCCTTAATTTTATGTCATGGGATGGTGTGTTCAATCTTTGAAAACTTGTTAATAACAACAAATATAGAATCCTTACCACATTTTGATTGTGGCAACTTTAGCACTAAGTCTATAGATAAACCAACCCAGGGTTGGTTAGGTATGGGTAAAAGAGAGTAGAAGCCATAGGGTAAATCTCTAGATTTGGCCTATTTGTAGGTTGTGCACTTCTTACACACCTTATCAACAACTTGTTTCATGTGTGGCCAAAAGAAATGTTCAACTAAGACATTCAGAGTTTTCTAACTCTAAAATGACCCATTAGACCATCTCCCATATGCTTCTCACATAACCAACTCCCTCAAGGAACTCATAGGCACATGTAATCAATTTTCCCTAAATAAGAAACCCTCATGCCTATAAAATATCCCAAAGGCTAACTTCTTACATGTCTTATACACATTAGCAAAGTTAGGATATTTCACAAATATATCTTTAATATATTCAAATTCTAACAATTTTGCATTAAGTATAGAGATAAGGGCATACTAGCAAGATAATGCATCAATTACCACATTCCCCTTACCATATTTTATATTTGATGATGTAGGAAAAGGTTTCAATGAATTTGAACCATTAGGCATGTCTCTTGTTTAACTTCTTTCATTCCTTCAAGTGCTTTAAGGATTTATGGATAGTATGGATGACAAACTCATAAGCCAAAGGTAGTGCTACCATATCTTTAAGGCAACCAATGCACACATCTCCTTATCATAAATGGGATAACTAAGGGCTGCTCCACCTAGTTGTTCACTAAAGTAGGCAATTGGTTAAATTCTTACATTAAAATAGCTCCAATGCCAATACCTAAAGCATCACACACAATCTAAAAAGTTTAAGCAAAGTCAGGTAAAACAAGTAAGGATACAAAACTAAATTTTTCCTTGATTAAATTAAAAGTCTTGTCTAATCATTACTCCATTTAAATCTCATATCTTGTTAACAATCTTAGTTCATGGTGCAGCCATGGTGCTAAAGGCCTTAACAAAATGTCTATAGAAACTAGCACAAATTGCCTTAAACTTTTCCTTGTCAATCTCAATACCTTTAGCACTCATAACATAGCCAAGAAATAAGATCTGATTAATGTAAAAAAAACAATTCTTGAGGTTAACATACACTTTCTCAAAACATAAAACACTTAAAATAGAATCAAGATGCTCATCTAAGATTTTACTATAGACCAAAAATATCATCAAAATACACAATGACAAAATTACCAATGAATGCTTGTAAAATATGATTCATCAATCTCATAAAAGTGCTCAATGCATTAGTGAGACCAAATGGCATAACAGGCCATTCATACAAACCATACTTAGTTTTGAAAGTTGTTTTTCACTCATCTCCTTCTCTCATCCTAATTTACTAATATCCGCTTTTCAACTCAATTCTAAAAAAGACACATGAACCATGCAATTTATCTAACATGTCATCCAATCTAGGTACAAGATGGTGATATGTTATAGTGATTTTGTTAATTGCTCAACAATTAATGCACATCCTCCAAGTCCTATCTTTCTAAGGCACAAGTAATACTGAAACTACAAATGGACTCATGATCTTCCTCACATATTCCTTTGCCATGAGCTTATTAACCTGCCTTTGAAGCTCTTTTTTCTCCTTAAAATTACTTCTATAGGCTAATCAATTTGGAATTATCACACCATAGATGAATTCAATCTAATGTTTTATTCCCCTCAAAAGTGGCAAGCCTCTTGGTTGTTTGGGCAAAACATCATCAAATTCCTACAAAAAAGAAATGACAACACTAAGCAAAGAAGGGCAAAGCTCATTAGTGCTGAAATAAGCCTCTTTGTATAAAAGTACAATTATAGACAAATTTGAGCAAAAACCTCTCTTAACATCACTCTCTTTTGCATACAAACTCTTAAATTTTCTCTCTTGCTCTCTTTCTTCTTTTATCTCAGTCTTATCTCCTTTCTCTCCATTCTTTTCTTCCTTTCTCCTCTCAACCTCAATTTCATTTTTTTTTTTCCTCTCACTCTCTTTTTATTCCTTAATTGATCATTTTATACTTGGTAAGGTGTCAAAGGTACAACAATAATGGGTTTATCATTTATTACAAAAGAGTACTTATTCTTAAACCCATCATGCATTACATGTCAATCATATTGCCATGGTCTTCCCAATAAAATATGCCTATCATACATGGGTACAACATTGCACAAGACCTCATCAGTATATCTACCAAGAGTAAATAATTCTAATACCTACTTATTTACCTTAACCTCCCCCCATTAATGATCATGTTGCATACTTTATCTTTCATGTGCCATTATGTATGGAAGATATTATCTCTTTGCACTTCATCATCTTCCTTGGCTTGTGTTCCCAATGCTCATTTAACCACGAACACATCTCCCTCAACTGGGTACTCCTCTCCATCACTTACATCCTTCAATGGTGGCATGGAATCACCATTAAACTCACTTTCTATCTCAATATCACCATTACATTGCAACACCATGGTACACGTATTTAAACATTGAGATGCAATATGTCCCCTTCCTAGTACTTAAACATTTAACATTTTTATTTTTTCTTGGTTGGGAATTAGAATTATCTTCTCCTAGTTAGGACTCACTTCTTTACTCTTGTAAGATTTGGCCTTGGGCTTGTAATCAACCTTACCATCCCTTTTTCTCCAATTTGGCTTCCAAGATGAAGAGGAACCCAAATTCTATCTAAATTGTGTTGAACCCCTCTATTTGACTTGTCTCACAACTTTCATCATAATGTGCATCATGTCCTACAACTCCATATAATGTTGCAATTCAATTGTGTTGGTGATGTCTCTATTCAACCCTTGCAAGAATTAAGCCATGGTTGCTTTGTTGTCCTCCTCCACATTAGCATGGATCATAGCAATCTCCATGACCTTATGGTAGTCCTCCACACTTTTGGTGCCTTGATTAAGTCCTTTTAGCCTTTGGTACAAATCCCTATAATAATGATTAGGGAAGAGCCTCCTCCTAAATAGGCCTCTTATGATTCCTTCTCCTAATCAAAACAAGTTGATTCCACCAAATATTAGCTTAATTAGAAAACTTAACAGCAATAAGTTTTGCCATTTTCTTTTCAAAGTAGTTATGGGAGTCAAAATCCAACTTAACCATCTTCTCCTATTCTAAGTAGTCTTTAAGATTGTTTTCACTTTAAATAGAGAAATTTCATTTCAATGCTCCTTAAATCATGGTCATAGGTGACTTGCCTCGTAAAATCTCTTTAACCATTTTTATTATTAGCAATTCTAAACAAAGTTGTTGGATCATTAATTTTTGTCATCTTTTACATTATCTTCATGACCATAATCTTGTCTTTTTACCGTTCTTGCATTAGGAACTTCATGGCCCCTATGCCTCCTTTGCAATTTTACTATTGTATTGGCTTGCTTCTCCATCCTATTGCTTGTATCATCAAATTTGGTGTTCATGTGCTCAAATTATTGCTACATAACCTTTGATCTTGAATGACATCACTTCCTTCCTCATTAGCTATACCTTCATCTTTGGTAGACATGGTCTTAATTCTATGTAAAATGGCTGGGATACCTCACAAAACACTCCCTTATGTGTTTCATTCAAAAATAATGTCACACACCCTCATGTTTATACTCTTTAAGGGTTTTTCTCAATATATGTTCGCACCTTTGGCTTTTACCACTTAGATTTCCCCTTTTAGCTCTTTAAGATCTAAACAAACTAAATTAAGAGGATTAATCTGGAAGGAACCAAACTCACCAAATATAATAAATGAAACAAAATTGAGCTAAGGTAAAAGAAAAAGGGAAAGTTAAAAGATAAAATAAGGAAAATGAAATTGATGATAAATTAAGAGTTGAGCTAGAATCTAGGTTATTATTATGGTTAGACTAACCAAAATGTTTTGCTATTGCCATAATCACTCAAACTTGACCTTTTTTTTTTTGTTTTTTGGTCCCTTTTTTCTCTATAATTTTTAACGAATTTAAAGACAAAGAAAAATAAACTAGGGTTTATGGACAAGAAAATATAAATTGGGGTTTTCGAACAAGAGGATATAAAATGTATCTAAGAAGAATGATGAAAAAAAAAAGAAATCAAAATTAGATAAGCAAACCTAATTTAGATCCAAGCTTTAATAACAACAAATGTGAACCCAAAAGATGTGACATAAAGACTCAACACACACAAGGAATCAAATAAGAGCCCAAGTAAGATAAATTAGGTTTCAATCATACAAGACATAGACCAAATGTTCAAGGAACACAAACCTAAGATATAAGGAAGGATATGGATGCCACACTCCCAAAAAGAAGGGATTAAGGAGTAATAAGTTAGGTTGAACATCACAACAAGAGTTAGTTCTTGATAAGTTCTTTAATTCTTAAAAGAATCAAAGGAGAAAATTCCTACTTTTATTTTCACTAAAGTTTTGTTTTCTTATTTTCTTAATAATGAAATGAAGCTTATTTATAAGATAAATTAACAACCTTACCCTAAAGATAATAAAAACTTCCTAAATAAGCTAACAACAAATTTTCTCCTATTTGTTTTAGGAGCAATCCTATTTTATAATAAGGACCTATTTAGGAGTGGAGTTTATTGTGACCTTAGCTCGTTAAGTACTCCAATCAAATTAATGAGGCCTTCAGCCACATTAAGATATGTTTTGCCACCTTTCAAGCTTGAATTAGCATTTTTGTCCCAAATTTCTTCAATTAACCTACTAAGTACCTCTTTCATCCTTTTAGCTCTTAAACATGTCATTGGCCCTTCTTGAATGCTTAATAGATCCTTAAAAGCCCTCCTTCCATCAACTTCTTCATGGATTTCATTGCCTTGTTATCAAAAAATGAAGAGGTAATCTCATTGTTTGAGAATTTAACCATTCAAAACCTTTAAGGAAATCTAATCAATATTAATGACTCATTTATTTGATGGAATTCAATGAGCTTAGGGTACCTAGGGCGTACAAAAATGCTTGTTGCAATGAATATAATGTTTTGTTAGTTAGAAATGAAGAGATAGATTCTTTATTTAGAAATTGAAACACATAATGAGTATCAAAAAAAGGTAATCTAGACAATTCAATCCTTTGTTTTGGTGAAATTTAATGGATTTAAAGTACTAAAAATGTACAAACAAGATTATTGTAATGAATCTAGTGTTTGCTATTGACACAAAAGCTAATTATGAGATCATTTTGTGTGAATGAATCCTTACAACAAAAGTGAAGCCTTGTTATCCAAAAATGAAGAGGCAGTCTCATTGTTCAAGAATTAAATCATTCAACACTTGTAAGGAAAGCTAATCAAGATCAATGACTCATTTACTTGATGAAATTGAATGGGTTTAGAGTACCAAAGATGTGCAAATGTACTTTTTACAAGGGATATAATGTTTTGTGTAGACACAAAATGATGTAAACCCCAAAAGGTATGGCTTAGGATCCCAACATGCACATTAAGTTGAACAAGAAACCAAGAAAGCTAAAATAGATTTCAATGATGCAATACATAGACCCAATGTTCAAGGAACACAAATCTAAGGCATAAAGAAGGATATGGATGCCACACTTAGCAAAGAAGAGATTTGGGAGGTTGAACACCATAAGAAGATTTAGATCATGATAAGAATTTTAGTTCTTGAAAGAACCAAAGGAGAAAATTCTCACTTTTATTTTCATTAATGTTTTGCTCTTTTTAACAATGCAATCTAGCCTACTTATAGGCTAAATCAACAACCCTAAAAATCCTCAAAATAAAGACAATGATAAACTCCTAAAATGTAAAAATTCGCCTATTTTGTCGTAAACTCATATTTTATAACAAATTTCTATTTAGGAGTTGATTTTATTATAACCCTAGCCTAGTATGTACTCCAACTAAATTAATAAAGCCTTGGCCTACATTAAAATATGCTTTGTTACTTTTCAAGCATGAATTATCTTTTTTAACCAAAGTTTTCTCAATTTGTCCACTAATTGCCTCTTTTATCTATTTATCTATTAAATATGTCATTTGCCCTTCTTGAATGCTTAATGAATCCTTAGAAACTCTCTATGCATCAAGTTTTCCATGGATCCCATCACAAAAATTAATTTGACCCTCATTTTTTGTAAATGAGTCCTTACAACAAAGGAAGGAGCCTTATTAGCCAGAATTGAGGAGAGAATCCCATTATTCAACAATTCAAATAGTCAATATGTATGAGAAAAGGTAATATAGACCAATCACACCTTCTTTGATGGAATTTAATGGATTTAGAGTACCAAAAATGTACAAACATGCTTGTTGCAATGAATATATATTTGACATTGACACAAAAGTTAATTATGAGAACATTTTGTGTGAATGAGCCCTTGTAATGAAGGAAAGAGCCTTGTTGACTAAAAATGAAGAGACAGTCTCATTATTCAAGAATTGAAGCACTCATTACTATAAGAAAAGCTAATCTAGAACAATCACACCTTTTTTTGTTGAAATTCCATGGATTTAGAGTACCAAAGATGTAGAAATGAGTTTCTTGCAATTAAAACAATGTTTGTCATTGATATAAAAGTTAATTTGAGAATCATTTTGTGTGAATGAGTTTTTGTAACAAAAATAGAAGCCCTGTTATTAAAAAATGAGGTGGCAATCTCATTGTTATAGATTTTAACCATTCAATACCTATAAGGAAAGTTAATCATGATCAATAACTCACTTGATGGAATTTAATGGATTCAGAGTACCAAAGGTGTACAATCATGTTTGTTCCAATGAATATAAATTTTTTGTAAATACAAAAGTTAATTTCACCCTGATTTTATGTAAATTAGTCCTTACAACAAAGGAGCCTTATTTGCTAGAAATGAATAGAAGGCCTCATTATTCAAGAATTAAAACAATTAATAGGAATAAAAAAAAAGCTAATCAAGATTAATCAAAGCTTTGTTTAAAGGAATTCAATGGATTTAGAGTACCAAATATGTATAAACAAGCTAGTTGCAAAGAATATAATGTTTATTGTTGACACAAATGTTAATTACAAGATAATTTTGTGTGAATGAATCCTTGCAATAAAAGAAAAGTTATGTTATCAAAAAATGAAGAAATGGTCTCATTGTTTGGGAAATTAATCCAATCAATACTAATAAAAAAAGCTAATCAAGAGCAATGACTCATTAACTTGATGGAATTCAATAGGTTTAAAGTGTTTGCCAAAGGTGTGCAAATGTGCTTGCTCCAATGAATATAATGTTTTGTGTAGACATAAAGTCAATTTCACCATCCTTTTATGTAAATGAGTCTTTGCAACAAAGGAAGCAACATTGTTAGCTAAAATGAAAAGCTAGTCTTATAATTTAAGAATTGAAACACATAATACATATAAGAAAAGCTAATGTAGACCATTCATACCTTTTTTTTGATGGAATTCCATCGAGAAAATGAGTTATTTATCTTCATTAGCTTTTCTTACAAGTATTGAATAGTTTAATTCTTGAACAATGAAACGACCTCTTCACTTTTTGAATAACAACACTTCTCTTTTTGCTACAAGGACTCATTCACACAATGATCTCAAAATTAACTTTTGTGTGAATAGCGAACATTATATTCATTTTAAGAAGCTTGTTTCTACATCTTTAGTACTCTAAAATCCATTGAAGTCCATAAAAAATAGGTGTGATGTATTGAAGTCCATCCTTTATTTCAAACTAACATGCTTGTTTTATATAACTTTGGTACTCTAAACACATTGAATTCCTTTAAGCAAAATGACTTAATGATCTTTAATTTGCTTTCCTAATAGGTATTGAATGATTTAATTTTTGAACAATGAGATTATCTCTTCATTTTTTGATAATGAGACTTCTCTTTTTTATTAAAGGTCTCATTTACATAGAAATAATATCATAGTTAACTTTTGTGTCAATAGCAAAACATTCTATTCATTGCAACATTTGTACATCTTTGGTACTATAAATCTATTGAATTCCATCAAGTAAATGAGTTGTTGATTTTTATTAGCTTTCTTCCTAGCCATCAAATGGTTTAATTTTTCAACAATGAGACAATCTCTTCATTTTTTGATAACAAGACTTCTATTTTAATTGCAAGGACTCATTCACACAAAATGATCGTAAAATTAACTTTTATCTCAACAACAAATCCTCTTTTTAACTCTAACTCTCCCACTCTAGTTGTTGCTTTTCTTTTTGTTACTTCAAATGTAGCTACTTTAGCTTCAGCCACTTGAACTTTTGATATTCCTTTTTATTTGTCATTAAGTGAATGGCATTTTCTTCTGGAAATCCTAGCTATTATGAGTATGATAGTGGGGAATCTCATTGTTATTACTTAAACAAGCATGGAACTTATGCTTGCATATTCATCCATAGGTCAAATTAGATATGTAATTATTAGAATAATTGTTAGAGACTCAAATGGTGGATATACAAGCATGATAATTTATATGCTCTTTTATACCTCCATGAATAACATTGTATTCATTGCAAGAAGCTCATCTCAACATATTTAGTACTCTAAATCCATTGAATTTCATCTAAAACTTGTGTGATTGGTCTAGATTACTTGTATTGAATATCTCCATTCCTAAATGGTACTTTAAAATCCATTAAATTCCATCAAAAAAATGACTCATTGATCTTGATTTGCTTGCCTTATAAGTATTAAATGAGGTGGTCTCTTCATTTTTTTTGATAATAAGACTTCTTTTTTCAATTGCAAGGACTCATTCACACAAAATAATCTTGTAATTAACTTTTTTGTTAATAGTAAACATTATATTCATTGCAACATTCTCATTCATACATCTTTGATACTATAAAGTAAATGAGTCATCGATCTTCATTAGCTTTCCTTGTAAGTATTAAATGCTTTAATTCCCAAACATGTGACTATCTCTTCATTTTTTTGATAACAAGACTTCTCTTTACATTGCATGCACTTATTTATAACAAAATGATGGTGAAATTAATTTTAGTGTCTACACAAAACATCATATTCATTAGAACAAGCATTGTTTGTACTCTTACGGTAGTTTAAATCCATCAAATTATGTCATGTAAATGAGTCATTAATCTTTATTAGCTTTCATTATAAGTATTGAATGGTTTTACTCATGAACAATGAGACCATATCTTCATATTTTTAATAAAAAGACTTCTCATTTCATTAAAAGCAATTATCCACACAAAATGACCTTGCAATTAACTTTATATCAACAATAAACATTATATTTATCATAACAAGCTTGTACATACATTTCTGGTACTCTAAATCCATTGAATTTCATCAAAAAAGGGTTGATTGGTCCATATTACCTTTACCTATATGTACTAAGCACGTTTTAAACTTCTGAATAATGATAACTGTCTCTTTATTTTTCTATCTAACAAGGCTCCTTTCATTATTAAAAAGATTCTATTTACACCAAAATGATATATGAAATTAAACATTTGCGACCAGCTGCATAAAAAAGAGAACGAAATATATTCAATGGAACAAGCACATTGTACATCTTTGGTACGTACTCTAAATCTATTTGAATTCCATCAAGTAAATGAGACATTAATCCTATATTAGGTTCTTTTATAGCTGTTGGATAGTTTAATTCTTAAAACAATGAGACCTATCAAGGACTTGTTCACAGGAATAATAGAGAGTCAAAGAGTGAACTAGAACTATACTTAAGTTTTGTATCAACATCGAACATTATATTCATTGCCAACAAGCTCATTTCTACATCTTTTGAATTTCTAAATCCACATTGAATTCCATCAATAAAAGGTGTGATTGTCTAAAATTACCTTTTCCTATACATATTAAGTGTTTTTTCAATTCCTAAATAAGGAGACCATCCCTTCATTTCTAACTAACAAGGCTCCTTCCTTCATTGTAGGGACTCATTTACACAAGCATATGATGTTAAAAGCTAACTTTTGTGTCTATATAAAACATTCCATTCATTAAGAACAAACACTTTTGCATACACATTTGGTTACTCTATATCCATTAAATAATCCATCAAGGAAATGAGTCATTGATCTTCATTAGCTTTCTTATATTGAATGGTTTGATTCCTAAACAATGAGACTATCCCTTCATTTTTGGATAAACAAGACTTCTCTTTTCATTGCATGAACTCACGTTGAACAAAATGATGAAATGATGAAAACATTATATTCATTGGAATAAGCATGTTTGTACATCTTTGGTACTACTAAAAGAAACCCATTGAATTTCATCAAGCAAATGAGTCATTGATCATAATTAGCTTTCCTTATAGGTATTGAAACTAGTTTGATTGCCAAACCATGACTATCTCTTCATTTTTTAGATAACTAGTCTTCTCGCTTTTCCATTACAAGGACTCATTCATACACAATGATCTCACAATTAACATTTGTATCAATATCAAAACATTATATTCATAGCAAGAAGCTCATTTATGTACACGTTTGGTATTCTAAATCCATTGAATTTCATCAAAAAAAATGGGGTGTGATTGGTCTAGATTACCTTTAATTATATGTTTTGACTATTCTTTTAATTCTTGAATAATGAGACCATCTAATGTGAAGACCAGCCAAGAAGACATGGCTTTGGAGAGACCCCAATGTGTACAAGGAATTTAAGATAAGAACCTAAAGAAAGCACAAACTTAGATTTCAATTATGTAAGACCTAGACCCAATGTTTTAGGAATATGAACCTAAATAGGTGTAAAGAAGGAACTATGGACACTATACACTAGAAATGAAGTGATTTTGTAGTGATAAGTCAAATTAAACACATATGAAAGAGTTAGTTTTTGATAAGCATTCTTTAGTTTTTAAAGGAATTGAAGGAGAAAATTCTCATTTTTAGTTTCACTAATGTTCTACTATTTTTAACAACAAGAAGAAGGAATGAAATCAAAGCCCATTTAATAGCTAAATTAAACAACCCTAGCCCTATAGATAATGAACAAAACTTCTTTAATAAGCTAACAAAAAAAAATCTACTCCTAATTATCTTTGTAGTGGTTCTAAATTAACAATCCTAACCCTAGAGATAGATTATAAACTTCTGCTAAATAAGGTGCTAACAACAAAATTACTCCTTTTTTTTTTTTTTTTTGGTGTTGTTGTAGAAAATTTAAGACTCACAATCACTTGACATAGACCCATTTAGCATACTTAAACAAATAAATAGAAAGCCTTGGGAGCCGTACATTAAAAATATGTTTTAAGACTATCATTAAAAACTTGAACTTAGCTTCTTTGAGCCTACAAATTTCTTTAAATCAGACCCATGAAGGGCACTCTATCATATAAGCCATTTTACCTCTTGAACACAATATTATTGGCCCTGGATCTTGAATGCTAGTAAATGGATCTTTTACGAAAGCCCTTTATAGCATTAAATCCTAAACTATGGCATATTCATTTGCCTCTCCTTAAAAGGAAGTTCAACCTCAAAAATCATCACCTATATAAAAAAAGATATTATGTTGGAAAATAAAACTTAGCACACACACATACTCTCAACCAATA